>JANBXA010000734.1:99577500-99645000 GCA_030556225.1 Cricetiscus sungorus | reverse complement strand
CTCATACAAACACACACACACACACACACACACACACACACACACACACACACACCCTAAAGAAAGTTACCAAAGACTGCTCTCCTTTGGGAAGAAACTTTCAGCTCCTTCCTACTGATATGGGGACAATCATTGCCCTTCTTGTGTCATTGATTAGGAAAGCACGAGAGGGCAGAACAAGGCCCATGCATCTGGCCAGCCATGGGAAGTGCAGGAGAAAGCTGTTTCACACACACCCAGAGCAAACAGCTCAGGTGCTTGCCGTCTTCAGTGTCTAAAGCAAACATTTCTTGTTTAGTATGTGTTGAAGAAAATTGAGAAAACTGAACTTCTAAGAATTCCTTCAATTCTGTTCAATAAAAATATGTGGAGCACCTACAGTTCATATAGCAAATGACTACCCTATTCCCAGGGTCCTAGGGCGGAAAGACAACCCATAGGCAGGCGATGACTATAACACTGAAATCACTACCCTTATGTGGAACCCATTGTTAGGTGTTGTGTTTGGGAGAATAGATAGCAGTGTAAGGAGGATGGGTGGTCTCTAGGGTGTGGTTTGCAGTCTTAACTGGGGTGGTCACTGTGTGATTCATAAAGGGTCTTGTCTTTAAGCTGGAACACATCTGCATTCTATCACTCAGGAGGATGATGAGTTTAGGGCCAGCTAGGAATGCAGACTGAGACTCACTCCTTCCCTCCCCCAACACACACACTCTACCTTTATCAATCCCCCAAATTTTGTTTCATTCTTGGCTTAGCCCATCATGTTTGAATTAAAAAAAAAAATCTTGACTTTTTTTTAGTCACTTATGTTGCTAAATCTAATTTTCCATTCATTTTTTGTTCATACCAAAGTAAATGTGTTGTATTAATAACAAACTTCCTCACTTATACCTTCAATCATATTGATAAATAATGCAACTCCAGTCACTGTTCTAGTAGCAATTTCATATGGCAAAAGACAGGCTATATTTGCAGTTCTGCGGATGGAACCCATGGTCGTATGCATGTAACACAGATGCCCTAGACTCCACACAGATTTTGAAGATACTAGCACAGATGCTCCAGACTCCACACAGATTTTGAACATACACATAACACAGGTGCTCCAGACTCCATACAGACTTTGAACAAGTAATTTTACAGAGTAAGTTGCATTTCTGGAAGGGAAGAGCCTGGAGCTCCTGAGAGCATATCCCAAGGAGTGGTTAACCATGTCAGAACCTCAGGAAGGCCTCAGGAAGATGCCATTATTGAAGCCAGGACCTGAAAACTTAGGCAAGGCAGACGGGTGAGATGGGAAGGGCATATGAAATGGAAATGGCCTGCACACAGGGGAGTTGGGAGGTCAGATAACACAAGGCCTCAGCCATGTACATTGTTGGCAAGTTGAAGGTGAAAAGCAACACATTGCATCTTGCTTGAGCAGGTACTGAATGGATGCTGGCTGTCAGCCCATGAATGGGGATTATATTAAGAATTACATCATTACATATTACAAAGCAGTTAGTCGCAAAGCCAAGGACAATTGGAAGTTGGTGTTCTTGGTGTGTCTTCTGGGTGGTAAACCTGTGTGGGTAGCAGATAATTAACTGGGTTGGTCTTTAAGATCTTTAGGGGAGGGCTAGTTTTCCCTAGTGACTGCAGAGCTCTAATACACATCCCTTATTTAGATAGTAGGGTGGCAAGAGAAAGAATGTGAAATCATGGACAGGTAGACATGGCTTTATGTGTTACGTCCGCTTCTCACTAGCTTGGTGACTTGGTGTCACCTCTCTGAGCCTTGATGACATTGTCTGGGAAGTGGGGATAATAGTGCTGTTCATCCTCTGAAGGCTGATATGATGGTCAAATGAAACAATATTTGGAAAACTTTGTTATAACATTGGAAGTGCCTCAGTCAGCTTTGTTTTTGTGGGAAACACACTTCCAAAGATCCCCTTCTTTGTGCATTCTCTAGCCTAAGTCCTCTCCATTGTGACCACAAGGGTACAACATGTGTCCTTCCTTCCATCATAGGAGGAAGACTCATTTTGGGATGCTAATTAATTATGATGCTCTGATATGAAAGTTGTAAACAAATAGACCAAGAGGACCCTATTGTTAGGTCCTGGGACTTACTGTCACATTTGCCTCCCCATGATGGGGGGTCTGTTTAGGCAGAAACAGGCTAAACTAATCTCCCCCACATTACTATAATTATTAACTACTACTTCTAAAATCTATCGAGTTATCATTATTGTTATTATTCTGAAACTCAACCCCATTTCCATGTCGTAAAGACAAACCAAATCTCATTTCAATTAGTTGCAGCAGGAGGGAATGAACTTTAAACAGACATTTAATTTCTGAAAAAAAAATTAGGAAGTTCTTCATGGAAATGTTATGGCATTTTGAAACAGATTAATAGTTCAGTGTGAACACATCCACCCTGCAGCTAAATGACGGCTGCGTGATGAGGAGGAGGCAGGTTCAGCGAACAAAACCAGTGGCAGCCACTGCCTTGGAGCTCATCAAATAGTCTTTGTTTTATGACTTTCAAGCACTATTCTTTTTTTTTTTAATACATAGATTGAGTTATTGGGCCTTATATTATAGGCATAATTTTATTTATTGAGAGGAAATAGTTGACTTTCAAGATGACAATAAAATTAGCAAAATCTTCCTAAATCTATGAAAAGATGTAAATACTCCCCCAAAAGGCTCAACTCTCAAGATGATGACCTGTAGTCTGAAAGGGATGCGGGTATAGGGTGGGGGCTGGGAGTGTCCCCTAGCTCTGATTCAGATGGCTTGTTCTCTTCCTTTCTTGAATTAACATTCATATCCAAGAGTGTGCCCACTTTTCAGCAGCTGAACATGACAGGGGGAAAGGTTTCCGTGATGGATTCTTGTGTGTGTCTGTAAATTTCATGCTTGTGAAGTTGGATTAATAGCAAGGGACACTGAAGTCCCTTTGTTCTTGCACAAACAGCTCCCTAGCAGGGGAGGGACAGAGTGAGTATCTCAGTGGAGCAGAGCCTGGAGGCATGACTGGAGGGCACTGGAGTCCATCTCTGGCTGCTCTCCTCTACCCTCATTACAGCATCTGTTCCTCTGGGACCTGGTAGAAACCACAAAATAAATGTCAGTGACTTCAACATGTCTCTCAGAATCTGTGCAGGCTTTGGTGAGATCTAGATTCAGCGTACTGCCCTAGATGTACAAGGCAGGACCCCTTATATACTGTCTAGTTCTTGGGGAGAAAATGGCAGCTAACCAGATGAGGGTCTTTGGACCAGAGCCAAGCTGTTGCTGTGCCTAAGATGAGATGAAACCAAATCACAGGCTACCTCCGTATTGGTACAGCATCTATAGTTACAACTTAGGTGTTTAGGGAAATAAAATCTGTGCATAAGACAATCAGATGTTGAAAGAATCCACTTACCTATTAAATGTTGTGGTAGTATAAGTTAAAAAAAAACAACAACAACAAAAAAAAAGATATGCTTTCCCCTCCAGAATATACTGTAGACAATTGACACAGATTAACAAGGCTGAGATATTTTTTTTTTAAAAAACTAATACCATTTTTAAAAGTAGCTTCAAAGTTTTTATCCAACTCAACTTAGTTCATATTCCTTTCCCCCTAACGTGGTAACTTAGCGGCTGGGAACAGTGCTGCTGAATGAGAGTTTGCCGCTCTGGGGCAGAAAAACAGTTACAGTCTAGCAAGCTTTTCCACAAAAGTGAATTTATTCTAGTTTCAGTGGTACATTATCTTCGATTTTTATGGACTGATGTTCATGATGGGCAATTTTTAATTTATTCAAAATTTCAAAATTGTATTTGTGTGTGTGTGTGTTGTGGGAGGGGGTGGCCGGGGAGAGAGGCAAGACTGCCATGGCACAGCTAGAAGGGCAGAGAACGACTTGTAGGAGTTGGTTCACTCCTTCGACTCTGTGACTTCTGGAGACTAAGCTCAGGTGGTTAGGCTGGGCAGCCAAGTGCCTTTACCCACTGAAACATCTCTTTGCCCTGATTGATTTTTTTAAAAGTTACTTTCTTGACGTATTCTTAACACATGAAGAGTCGTACCCATTTAACATTCATGATTTGACAAGTTTTGGAATAAACTTGTGAAACGAGTCCCGTCAGCAAACCTTCACATCGTGTCCTCCCAGCCTCAAATCCATCACCTCCCAAAGTTGTCTCTCACATTTTTTTGTTAATAATATGACTATTGGCTTGTGGTAAGAAACTAATGTAACATCTATTTTTATATAAAAAGTTCGACAAAAAATACAATGTTGTGAGCTATAGGTACTGTGTTTGATGATGTTCTAAAATGCCCTTCATGCACCCACAAAAAGGCGTCTAAGTTTATTTTCACATGAAAATGGTTTTGTTCTTAAAATTTCAGGTTAGAAAAAAATCCTCAAACCTGATAACCACGGTTCTAGAGCAACAACTTTAGAATTGGAGCTCTCAAACTCCATGCCTTAGAAGCTTTTTTTTTGTTTTGTTTTGTTTTGTTTTTTAACCTTGGGCAAAAGAATTACTGTCCCAACTTTTAATTTTATCAATTGTAAAATGAAGACATATGTATTTATCTCACAAAGATACTGTCAGATAACACTAATCACAAAAATTCACAAAAGCCAAAGCTCCCAAACCATCTCCATGATGTGAGCCAATGTCTGGATAAACTGGTGTGTTCACAATGGAATATTACCCAGCAGTAAAATGAATGAACACATGATCCTGCTGCAATGTGGCTGAATCTCAAAAACATGCTCCATGAAAGAAACTAGATGTAGAAGATGACAAATTGCATCATTTTACTTACATGAAAGGTCGGAGAGGATGAATCTACAGAGGTAGAAAGAACATTAGTGATTGCCTGGGGCTGTGGGGGAGAAAGATTGACTGTAAATGGACACAAAGGGTCTCACTGGGGCAAAGGACATGTTCTTAAACAGGTCCATGGTAAAGGCTATTCAACTACGCATTTAGTAAAATATCGTTGACTCGTGCATTTAAGACTGGGAAACTTCGGATTCTTCTTTAATAAAGCTGTTAAAGAAAACAAAAACAAATACTAAACCTAATGTTAAGACTGGGTAGATGGTGGTGTGTGAAATGCTTGAGCCTGGGTACTTGCCACCCGTGTGAAAACCACCACAGCAGCACACTCCTAAACCCAAGTCTTAGGGTGAGGGAGACAGGCAGATCCCTGAAGCTGGCTGGCCTAGACTTTGTCTCCTAAAATAAAGGTGGAGAGTAATCAAGCAAAGACACCTCACATCGACTTCTGGTCTCCAAATGTGTATGATTAGACAAGCACACACACACACACACACATACACGCACGCATGCATGCATGCACGTGCATGCACACACACACACACACACACACACACACACACACACACACACACACACACTTTCTTTTTAATTAGAAAAATAAAAAGCTAATGCATGACTGTAATCTAAGACTCAGGGGAATGAAAGGTTTTTAGGTCAACCGGCTAAATAGCAAAATTCTGTCATAGCAGCAATAAAGACATCAATGATTATGTGAAAGAGAAGAGAGACACAGAAAGAGACAGAGAGAGAAAGAGAGAGAGAGAGAGAGGAAAGAGAGAATAAAAATAAAAAGAATGAGAAGAATGAGCTACTATTGTGAAGCTCCTGGCTGGTCCTTAGTATACATTCCATGAAGAAAGCCAGAACCACTGGCCTATGTCAGCTGACAGTTGTGGTTGGAATGTGGTATGTTGTCTTTCAAACCCACCTTCATTTCATAAGAAATATTTGGAGGTGGGAGCAGGTTGGACCTACTTTAGAGGGTTCTGCCCTGATGAATACATTAATTTATTCACAGTAACAGACTAACTAATGGGTCATCCTGAGAAGAGTGTGTCTACTATAGAAGCCAATTGGCAAGGCCTTTCACATTCCATCTCTTACCATGTGATGCCTTATCTCATGTCAGGTCTCTGCTGGTAAGAAGGCTACTGCCAGATATGACCTCTTCACTGTAGACCAGGACCATGAGCCACAATAAACTCCTTCTTCTTCTTCTTCTTCTTCTTCTTCTTCTTCTTCTTCTTCTTCTTCTTCTTCTTCTTCTTCTTATTATTATTATTATTATTATTATTATTATTATTATTATCATCATTATCATTATGTATTATTTTGCAAATAAACCCAGTCTATGGTATTTTGGTATTGACAACAGAAAATGGGCTAAGACATGAATCTTTCAGAGAGCTGTCATCTCTGTCATGAGCTGTAAGCTATTGTAACTTCAGCACCTCCGTATTGGTACAGCATCTATAGTTACAACTTAGGTGTTTAGGGAAATAAAATCTGTGCATAAGACAATCAGATGTTGAAAGAATCCACTTACCTATTAAATGTTGTGGTAGTATAAGTTAAAAAAACAACAACAACAAAAAACAAACAAAAACAAACAAACAAAAAAACAACCCATAGGCTCTTAAGGAATAGCACTATTAGGAGTGGCTTTGTTGGAGAAAGTGAGTCACTGGGGGTGAGCTTAGAGGTTTCAGATGCTCAAGCCAGGTCTAGTGGCTTATTTTCTCTGCCTGCTGCCTCCAGATCAGGATGCAGAATTCTCAGCTCCTTCTACAGTAGCACCATGTCTGCCTGCGTGTCTCCACGCTTCCCATCATGATGACAATGAACGAAACCTCTGAACTGTAACCCAGAACCAATTAATGCTTTCTTTATAAGAGTTGCTGTGGTCATGGTGTCGCACCACAGCAATAAAACCCTAACTAAGACAGAATAAAAACCAGAAGGTGACAGGTTAGGGAAGGAACTGTAAGCTGAATCTTGATGAAAGAAAGACATCAGAAGAAAAGAAGTTAGAGGCAGAGCCTAGAAGAATACCGCAGGATAAGCACAGACATAGAAACACATTGCCAAGATCCCTCAGAGAGACCCAGGGGAAAGGTCAAACTTTGGAAGTAGACAGACATGGGGCCAATCTTTGGCTCCACCATCAGACATTGGGTGACTTTGAGCAAGGAACACAATGTCTGACCCAAACTAACTTTAAAGTGCTGGTAATAAAGCCTGTGTTTCAAGGTGAATGAAATCTGAGACATCTACACAAGCCCCTCGCTCACTACTTGGCCAATACAAGGTATTTCATAAAAATAAATTTCCTTTCTTCATGCACCCTTAAAATGGTGATAATTTACTTATGGAAGAAACATATTGGGAGGCCTTTTAAAAGATAATATCAGATTAAAACAAAAGGAAAGACATAGTTGATCAAATATTTTTCCTCACTTGAAGACCTAGTTCGTTTCTGATGTAACCTGTATTTCCCTTGGCTGTACTGAGGGTGGTTTAGAAAAGTCAGCATCATTGTTCTATAGCATATGAACCCATTTTAAGTGCACAATTCAGTGAGCTTTGACAAAGGCATGCTCACTGCAGCCACCACCGCAGTCAGGTCCTAGGTAGTTTTTATTATTCTCACGTTTTTATCTTTCTGTCTTCTGCAGTCTAGTCCTCACTTCACCCACCCTTACACCCGAGATGCAACATTTTTTTTACATTTCTAGCAGATGGAAATGGTTTCTAGTTTTCAGCACTATGAGGAAAATTGCTCTAGGGGCTGGGGATATGCTCACTAGTGGAACAATTGTGTATGTGAGATCTTGGGTTTGATCTTAGTACCACAAAATGAATGAATGAATGAATGAATGAATGAATGAAAGAAAATATATCCATTGATCCAGATAAAGACTTACTGAACTTCCTGAACACTATTATTTCCTAGGAATTATAGCAAGACCTGGAGCTGTAGTAATTTATAGAATTTACATCCTTTATATGTAAGGCAGATTGTGTGTGTGTGTATGTGTGTGTATTTTCTTTTTTTAATTTATTAATTTATTTTTTACATTCTAATCCTGGTTTTCACCTCCATCCTTCCCTCCTTCTCCGCCTACTTCCCCCCACGCCACCCCCATCTGCTCCTTGGAGAGAGTAAGGCCTTCCCTAGGAAGGCAGATATCTTTTAAAACCATGAAGTTCCTAGAGCCTCTATGTTTTTAGACCTTTATTCCCCACAAATTTGAAATAGACCAAAGAATTTTTAGTTATTTTAGCTCCAAAATACATAAACTTAAAAAAATTCTAATTAAAACATATCATCACTTGCCTACGATCATGGCTACGATGAAAATGAATGGGAAGACTCTTGGTGTGAAGGCTTACATCTTTAATCCCAGAATTTGGAAGGCTGAGGTAGAAGGATTTCAAATAATAAGCCAATCTCAACAACTACCTTGGAAAAGTTCTGAAATTTCTTACAAAACCAAACATATGACAGCACTCCCACACCTGGGTACTGACCAAAAGAAATGAGGTATGTATCAAAGACCAAAGTGTTTAGAGTGTTTGATTGTGCACTCACTATTCCGCTGTACTAAGAACCCAGGGCCTCACACTGCTGAGCAGGGCTCTGCCTCTGAGCCACCCTGTGGGAACCCCCGAATGTGGGTTATGACACCACCCCAGTGCTCCATGTCTTTGGAGCAGAGAAGCTCTGCTGAAACTATGGGTCTCTTTCTTTGAGATCCAGGTGAAGTTCTTACCCTCAAACCTTTCCAAGGATTCATTGTCTGTTTTGACACTCAAACAATACACTTTGCAAATGAAAGTATCATCACCATCAGCAAGATTTTAAAGTTTTTGTTTGTTTGTGGTGTGTGTGTGTGTGTGTGTGTGTGTGTGTGTGTGTGTGCGTGCTCATGCCACAACACGATTAGAGGTCAGAAGACAACTTTTAGGAATCAGTTCTTTCTTTACTGAGACAGAATCACTTAGGTTTCTGTCATGCTGGTACTTTAGGCTGGCTGGCCTATGAGCATCTGGGACACTCTTCTGTCCCCTCCTCCCATCTTGCCACAGGAGTATTGGGATTACAGACATGTGCCACAGAATCTGGTTTTTTATGTTCTGGGGATAGAACTCAGGTCAGCAGGCGTTTGTGGCAAGCACTTTTATCTACTGAGCTATCTTGCTGGCCCTCAAGTATTCATTAATGCCCCAAGTTCAAGGCACTATGATAGATGACTGGGCAAGGCTTGATCTTTGCCTTTGGGAAGCTTGTGGGAGATATGCAATGCAATCATTTCCCCAAAGGCCATACTCAGAAATCGGATGAGGCAGCAATGAGGGCAGCATTTCCTGAGTCTTGGATGTCATGAGGAAGGCTAGTCTCCTATGTGGGGAACCACACAAATTTTCACAGGATGAGATGAAGAATGGGTGGGCTGAGATATGTGTAGGGAAGGGGGACAGAAGCAGGAAAAAGGAGGAGGATGACCAGAGAGAGCAGAGGCAGAATGTCCTGTAACCTCATCTTAAAATGGGATCAGAAGGTAGGATGGGGTCCTCTAAGGACTTTTCAATGTATCCTCTTCCCTTGCCACCTGGGGAGAGATACTCTCAAATGGAAAAGGGATTTCTGGAGTAAAAGCCATGTAAATTCTGTTTTAGCTTTCCTCAGTAAGTAGTGAAGACTATTAATGTGAGACAGACAAAGCTCCATCCATGATCTGAACTCTCTAATACACTGGCCTCCATTTGGACATTCTGTGCTTGTAATTTACCTGGATCAAGGTGTTTGCCTTCTCTGGGTGTCAGTTAGTGGGAAACTCTGCTAGGTATCAGGTAGGGGAGGGTGGGAAAGGCTGTTGGGTACCTGCCAGCGGAGGGTGGGAAACTCATTGGTTTTGTTCACTGTTTTATTTCCAGGTCCTGAATTTGTTCAGCCAAGAAGTGAGTGAAAATGAAATATATCATGTGATTTAGACTCTTGGCAATGAAATAAATATTTGTGCCTGCTGCTGTTATGATAATAGTAAGCTACCAAGTTGTTTGTAATAGGTGACTTGCTATTTTTAAACATCTTGATTTTTATAAGCACTCTGTTTCTAGCAAGGGTCTTTTCTTGTTTTGTTCTCTTTTTGTTTTTCGGGAGGGTTTCTCTGTCTAAAGAACTGCATTGATAGAGATACTTTTTTCTTTCTTTCTTTTATTTTATTTTTGAGATAGGGTATTACTGTGTAGCTCCAACTGGCCTGAAACTCACTATGTAAACCAGGCTGGCCTTGAACTCACAGAGACTTTCCTTGGCCTTCTGGTTGCTGGGATTAAGGGCATGTACCACCATGCTCTGTACAAGACACTTATTCTTTGCCAGACATTGTATTATCAAGTTTCCTATAATACGTGAGAAAACGGATGTCAAGAGAAACTGAATTATTTGCCCATAGTTCATATTAAATGACAGAGTTGGGATTCTCATGTAAGTCTGGACTCAGCAAATTATGCCTTCTTCTGAAGGTACAGAGATTTGATGTGGGTGAGGGTAATATCCATTGTGATGCTAACATGGGTCAGCTATAGAAGATGTTCAACCTAGCCATTTACCTATTTGCTCTGGAAATTTTGAACCACCTTAAATACTCTATGTGAGATCTCTGTATTAAAATAATGAAATGAAGTCAATAGAAATGCATTTTTTTTTCTTCACAGATCAATTTTAAGGAAATGTAATTTTTGGAAAATGCTGGGACACACCTCTTAGGCTAAGATTTGAACATTCAAAATCCTTCCTCCTTATATTCCCAACTGGCTTGGATATTTTCCCCTTACTTCTCCCTAGGTATTTGTGAATGTCCTCACACCTTTGTGCACACACAAGGGCTGAGATGCTGCTTTAAAGCAAATAGTTTGGGTATTGTAAAAAACATATTGTAAGTAAGCTATTGCTTTGTCACATATCCTAGAAGCCTTTGAGCAAGATTCCTGAAATTCATTTAGTGGGTATTCACTCAGACTTTTCTGAAGAACAATTTCTCTGTAAATTATTAACTTTTTATTGCCACATTTCCCAGATTCAATTAGATTAACATTTAGTGTCATTTCTCAAGCAGAGATAATCATCCTGAGGATGCTTTGAAGAAAGAACTTGTGCGCTCTCTACCTTTTGGGCTTTTAATTTATCTTATTTATTTGGCAGGTGTGTGCATGTGTGTCCGGCAGAGAGAAGCTGAGAGGGTGACACTTGATGGGAATTGATAAGTGGAGAATCATTCTACGTTGAGTTTATGGCGTTTGGTTTTTCTCTGCCGTGGGCACATCAGAGAGCCGATGAAATATGCAGGCTAAAGAGGATGGATTCCCTAAGTGGCTTCTGAATACAACATTTATTTCTAGCCAGTAAAGTTTAGCAAACCATGTCCAGTGCTGTTGACAAGTAGCACAAACCGAGTGACAACAGTAAGCTTTTGATGTGTGGGTGAAGGTAGGCTTTGGAGGTTCCTTCTTTATGGTCTCCTGGCAGGATGGGGGTAAAGTCCAAAGCAGGAGCAGTGGCCACAGTAAGGCCCCTTGCTACCGTAGCAGCGACTTCAAACATGGCTCATGAATAGGAGCCCATTTGACCCTTGACCAGAACCAGGCTCTAAATTGGCAGACAGAGAATCAGAGTAATTTGTATCATTTCAATTAGTTACTCGCTGCATAACGGGGAGGTCATGACTTTCTGCCATGATGATTGCCCATGGCAACCAAGCTTGAATGTACCATCAGTTTCCAAATACTTTCACTCAATAAATGTAAGTTCATAAACAAGGCTCGATTGTTGGGGTGCACAACAAAGTGAATTATCCACTCCGAGACTGAACGGATGGAAGATGACATAAGTTGGTCGGCAAGATCTTTTCAATTTTTTTTTTTGTAATGGAGAAGCTGATAAATGGGGTTAATAACATTGGCTGAATGAGCAGTATTGATCTCTGGCTATGTAAAACAGCCAGGAAAGAAGCAAGTTTATGTAAGAGCACTGTTGTTGTAGTTCTGAAAGGCAGCAGTTTTCTTTCACTGTTTGCTCTGTACAACCAAAATTCAAAAATCTTAAAATCAATGTTACCATTGTCGGGTCCAAACAGCACACCCTTCCACAGACAATGCAAAGAATTTCAAAATATAGATAGCTGCCTGCTCCATACAGCTCTGATTGCAAGAAACATTGGGCTGTTTTCTTTCGAGAAAGAAAGGGCAGCTTGTTCCAGTGTGAAGACAATGGTGCATCTAGATGCCTGTGAAACTTCGTGAACTCAGTGCAATAATTCAAGCCTTTGATTTGAAAAATGTTTTGTGTGTCTTCCTCCACTTTCCCCTGATGCCAGCCAAGAGTCCTTAGCAAGTCAATGTTTCCCACTCGAGGAAGGGGAAAAAAAAGTTCAGCACGTACATAAGTTTTGCTATTTGGCTTTTGTTGTTTGAATTAAAATAAAGGTTTCCTTCTTCCGTGTCACAATCTATTAACCACCAGGAAACCTGGTATTACAGTTCGCTCCCATTCGCCCAGCATCTATAGCGGATTTGACGGTGTGTGGAAACCAACATGGGCACTGTTCTGTGACTGTCACCTACAATCAGTTTGTGCTGTGGCTCAGATTAACCATGACAGTAGGCAATATTTCCAACATTATTAGAAGAGAAACCTAATATTTTGGGACATCAGGGATCTCTGAGCTGCTGTCCATCAAATTGAGAACCTTCATTTCCTACTCCTTGGATGGATAACCTTAAGTTTTAACCACTTAATGGACAAAACTGTTAAATAAAACTAAGGAGGTTAAATTGAATATGAAGGGGGAAGATGTAACTCTTCTGGTTACATTTAAAGCTCTGTCTTGGAATCATCCCCCCCAAATGTTGGTGGTCTTCATATTCAAGATAGACTTTCTAGTTTTTTCCTTTAGATTTATCTACACAAACTGCCTTAGGCATTCTTGAATTTTCATCCTTAGGATATTTTGTTAATAAATTTGTGGTTTGTACGGTAGCCATATCTTCACTACTTTTGAATTTTTACCTAATGTGTTTTCTGTTACATAAACAAAAATTTGCCAAAGATACTATATAAGGGATTTATAGGAAGGGCATTCAGACACTTGAAAATTACTTATAAAAAAACTGTGTTGTATATATATGGATATAGGTAGGGTACCAATGACCACAACAAGACTACTTAGAAAGTGGAAGGGGGTTCTAGGTCTGTATTTACTTTCATGAATGTCTTTTTCTTTTACTTCTCTCTGACTTACTTGCGTTTACATGGGCATGGCTAAAAGGTGTAAAAAGTGTGTAGCCTCTTGGTCTTCTGCACTCCATTTTGTCTTCATTGCAGTTGAAAAGGAAGTGCATAGAATAATGCTATGTATTCCTTAAACATTGTTCACAGCTTCCTTGGTGATTGAAGCTTGTTGTAGCCACATTTTTTCTCAAATATCGAATACATTCCAAGTACCAGGGATGTAGAAATGTCTTCAGACATCACATCAAGCCCATACACTGAGCTTTGAGGATTTGCTTCCTTTAGTTAATGTGCATCTTATTGGTCCATGTCATAGGTACAAGAGCCTAGATCAGCAGGAGAATGTTGTGGGCTCTTGTTAGTTGTTTCCTTCTAGCCCATGGAGATATAAACACATATCAATAAACACTAGATAAATGATTCCCAAAGCTGATTTTACAGTCTTATAAAGAACAGATGGCTTAGTGGATAAAGCATTTGCTGTGCAAGCATGAGGTTTGGGTTTCTAGCACCCATGTAACTGGCAGCAGGGTTAGGTCGCCTGCCTACAATCCCAGCACTTCTGAGCCATGAACAGGGAATCATCACATCAAGCTGGATAGCTAGACTGGAAGAATTAGTATGCTCTGGATCCAAACAAGAGGATCTATCATAAAATAAGTGAGGGAGGAAGGCATCCAATGTCAACCTCTGGCCTCCACACACATGCATATATGTGCACTTGCACACACCTGTTCACCCACACACATTTGAACACACACACACACAGAGGCATGCATGCCCGAACACACAGCCATACACACACACACACACACACACACACACACACACACACACACCCAGAGGCATGCATGCACGAATACACACACAGACAAGGAAAGAAAGACAGACCAAAGTCTTGTTCTACTTCCTCGTACTCAACAGGCCTTTATGATTGAAGAGCTTCATATTTTATAAACACTGTGTAAACAATTACCGAATGACTCCCTGCTTTCTTTTCTAACCTCAGAACCCAAAAAGCCTGATGAAGTTCGTGGCTTCTTTCAGGACCCCTTTTCCCTTTTTAGGCCATTGCTGCCTCCAGGTCTATCTATCCATCATCATTTTAGCTTTGAAAGTTGGCTCATTTGTCTTGTCCCCTTAGTTCTGTCACCACAAGCTCTGAAGGTTGGTCCTGATTTTTTGCCTGTGGTCTTTCAGTAGCCTGCTCCCTGCTGGTACCCACTCCATCACTCTTCTGGCCATTTGATCTCAGTTTCCTGTGTGTCAGGCTGCTTAGCCACCTGATGGTTTTTGATTCCAGATTCTCCTTTCTCTTTCTGGCTTGCCAGTCCATCATTATTTGAAACATCTCTCTGCTCATCACCCTTTCCATTAGAAACAATTCATTGCATTTTGTTTCTGATTACAAAGTGGAATTCTGTTACAGGAATTTTGGGAAAATGGAGAAAACTACAAATAGCTGCACTCCTACAATCCGGACATCACCACAGCTACCATTTTGGAATGAATTCCTGACTTGTGGGATGTGGCTTCCCTCCCTCTTCCTGTCTAATTTTTTTCTTCCTCTATATAAGTTTGCATGAATTCATACAGCTTATAGAGTTATTGGCTCCTTGGGCGTTTTTTCTTTTCATCAAAAGCATTACTTCCAGCATTTTTCTTTTCAGATTATCTCCAAATGCTATAAAGTTCCGTTTTCTTCTATTGCCTCTGTAATTTTCCTTCTCATTTCCTTCTCACAGTCTCAGGCCTCCATAAAATAACTCATGGTTTATTATAATGCATGTTCTCCATACCCTTTTGCTTTGGCCTGCTTGGATGTACTCTATCAAGAAGCTTTCATCTTCTAATAAGAACATAATCTTCGTTGCTTTTCCACACATGGTTGCTACTTTTTTCTTTTTCTTTTTATATCTGGGGAGTGGGGGTGGACAGGGAAAAATAGAGTATTTTAAAAATAGATGCATTATAAAACTCTTACTGTTGGTTTACCTCCCAGGAACATTACACTTAGGGATACTCCAATTAATAAGGAAACATGACTTTAGGCATTATGATATGTAGATCAGGGTGCTCTTAGCCTTTGTAGACCCTTGTGGGCATTATTGGTTGCTCATTCATTCATTCATTCATTCATTCAGCAAAAATTCTCCTAACAACTTTATTGTTTAACAGAAGCATAATGTAAGTTACAAATATGACCTGTGCATGCAATTTAAGTCATAGTAGCCGCATTAAAAAGGAAAAAGTAGGTAAGACTAACTTTAATAATATATTTTATTTAACTCAACTATTAATACTATCAAATAGAAGACCCATGACATTATTAATAAGATTTTTTCCCCCTAGAGATCTTCAAAGATTGGTGTGTGTTTTATAATTTTAGGCAAGTCTCAATTTCAAGTCTTTAACAATCACATTTGACTGTGGCTACCATACGGGACAACATTAACCCTGAAATATTTTGATGAGGCTTCTGAAAGGAACAGGGTCGGTGTAATCCTCAGCAAGTTAAGCTACAGCAAGCACAAGAATGGATGCAAATGATCACCGAGGTGATGTATACAGGACGAGCAAAAGAGAGCAAAAGTAGACAAGGTGAAGTGCAGGGTTAGTCTGTCACCTACCCACCCACGACTGGCTTCGACTGTGTAATTCTGCAAGGTCCAGGAAGTTCTCCCTTTTAGACTTAGATCTGACTCGTTGCCCACTGCTCCTTACGTTAAAGAATCTACACAAAAACCAAACAAGAGGATTCTTCGTTCAGTCACTCTCCCCTGCCTCCTGCGTGTGTGCCCCGCTCTACTGTGAATAATGGGAGCCTGGATCTGTCCCCTCAGCACCCCACAGATCAATTCTTCACTCTGTGTCTTTGGAATGAATAAATGAGCTCAGGAGTGGGTGTTGGGTAAGTAAGGCTTCCGTCTTACATCTCATTTTAGGATTAAAATCATTTTTCCTTTTCTTAGTACCTTGGTAATAAACTTCTTCCTATCTCCTCTTATCTGCCTTCCTCTTTCTGTCTCTTTTTGTCATTTTACAACTTTTTTAAGCTAAGGCTTGATTATTACATCCCAGGGACTGTACATGGCATTATGTATGTGAAGACAAGAAAACTAGTCACTACCTCCAAGGCATTGTGGGCCTTTGAATGTGTTGCTGTAAGTCATAGCAGCTAATTTTCACGGAGTGTTCTTTCTCTCTCTCTCTCTCTCTCTCTCTCTCTCTCTCTCTCTCTCTCTCTCTCTCTTGTGTGTGTGTGTGTGTGTGTGTGTGTGTGTGTGTGTGTGCTGGTCTCAGTTATGCTCTTCTACATATATTTTATCTTTTAGAATTTTTGGTGTAGGATTGTATATTGAATATTATTTTATTCCCATTTCACAGATAAGAATGTTTGCTTACAATTTCATTGATGGGATGTGTTGGGATTGGAATTTAAACCTAGGTCGGAGTCAATGCTTGATAAAGATGCCTGACTCTTTGGAGTTCCTGGGATGGCCTATTGCCCATTATGCACAATTAGATAAAGTGTCATCTTTAAAATGAGTAACTGGATAGATATTAATATTTTAAATTAGTAAAGGGTAGTGTTATCTATCTCCCTACTAAATGTCCTGGAGAACTATTTCTTAGGCCACTCACTTTATACCTATTTCTAATATATATATTAGAATATTTATATATGTATATGTGTATACACATATATTTGTATGTGTATATGTGTATAAATATATAATATTTATATGTGTATATGAAATAAGAAAGATATATAGGTGGCATTTCCCACATCCTGTTCCAAGCCTGGTAGATGGCTTATTCTTTCTCAATGAGCAGATTCATTCTTTCCAAAGCTCAGCTATTACCATGAAGATTCTACTAATTCAGTTATTTTGCTGATACCTTCCTGTCCTGAGGGCATTTATCCTCTGTCCATCCTCTGACCCCACCCCTGGCTGCTCCCGCTTACACGGCCCCCACCCTCCCAGTGGAAGGTGCTCTGAGGAATGGACAGACGAGTTCACAGCAACGTCTCCAGAGTTCTCTAGGTGAAGGTTTTCACACTCATCTTCCTTCTCCTGCCCTTTTCATCTTTTTTTAGAACCTAAGTTTTATTTTCCACAAACCTTTGATTGCTCTGACTTTTCTTGCCTCATATCTGTAAAAGCAGATATTAGTTCTTATTTAATTATGTAGAACAGTATTGCAATATTCTTTTATTAACATTTTCTTTCCTTAAAAATACGAAATAGATATAAAATATGAAGGTTATATTAGTGACCTGGCCTTTTATAACATCTGTTCCTTCATGTGTGCGAGTATTTGCCTGTATGTATGTATGTACACCACATACATGCCTGATGCTCACAGAGGTCAGAAAAGGGAATCAGATCCCCTGGAACTGGAGTTACAGGCAATTATGAGCTGCACGTAGGTACTGGGAACTGGACCTGGGCCCTCTGCAAGAGCAGCCATTGAGCCCTATCTCCAGGCCCCAGATCTGTTTCCTTTGTAAAACTTCAGGGTTCTTTCCCACATGGATCAACAGTTCTGTCTGTTTCTGTTGAGTGGTAGTCTAACATTTGGTTAAGGAGGTGGCATTTTGCATGAAACAGACCTGGGTTTAGGCCCAACCTCTGCTACTCAATCTTTGCTATCTTGTTACTGGCATTAGCCCTCTCTGTGCCCCAAACTGCTTTGTCTATGAAAATGGTAAAATTTTCTACCATATGCCTCAAACTCAGCATTTGTTTTTTGCTTTAAGTTTTCATGCTGACATTTACCCTTTATAACAATCTGCAAAGAAGGTGTTAGGCACATTAACATCCCAGAACAGTTTGTTTTCCCCTGAGCACTGCAGCATAGCCAGTAATGGCTTTGTACACATGTTCTAATGGCTGCGTCCATTCACTGTGTAGTTAGGCCTTAACACATGTAGCTATTGGCTTGCTGCCAGACACTTGGATGGCTTTGAATTTTTTTCCCTCTGCAAATATGATTGTGATGAACAGATTCCAGTATAAGCTTACCCCTTAGTTCTGACAGTTCCTTTGCTGTAGATGTGAGGCCTTAAAGGCTGAGGGTAGAAGCACATTTTTAAAGGGTTTTACTGCCAGTTACTACAATCATTTCCCAAACAGTTGTATAAACTCACACCCCCCAGTAGCATGACAGTGTCGCTTCTACTGTGTTCTCCCCAGGTCAAAGTCATCATGTAAGAAACAAACAACAAAGGTTAAAAACCCCAGGACGATGCTCTGTGTCTTTCCGGGAAGCTTTTCTCCCTGTCAGCCAGCCCCTTGACCTAATCATTCTGCCAGTTTTATTGGGAAGCCTCCAGATAATGGTCAGAGGCAATTTAACCTCCCCGCGAAGAGTCTTCCCTTCAACGTTGACATTAAGGATTGTCTCTTCCATCATGTGTACACTTAGGGTTTTACTTAACCAAGTCCAACCAAACAGGGTCAATTTTTAGGAACCAGGCTGTAAATCATGCATGCGATGTCTGTGAAGGTGCCAATGACACCTGAGCCTGACATGCAGTGACCACTGGAAGCTTGGGAAGAGAGCAGACTGTGGCAGCATTCCCATGAGCCTCTCTCCTTTCTTCTGGAAGATGATGATAATCTATTATGTTTCTAAACATAGGTTGGATAGAAATTATGTACTTCTACCTTTGTGGCCTTGGACACAAAGCAGTTATTAAACCCTGCCAAATCTCTACTTTCATATCTGCAAATTCGGACTATTTCCCATTAGTTAGGGCTCTCTGAAAAATAGAGATCATACTTTGAACTCTTTAAAAATGATTATTTTTATCATTTTTTTTTAAACTAAGTGTGCGCCTGTAGAGGGCTACATGCATGTGTGTGCAGGTAGCCATGAAGTCCAGAGTCTGTGGATCCCTCAAGGAGCTGGACTTACAGGCAGTTGTGAGAGGTCCCATGTGGATACTGGGAACTGAACTCCAGCCTCTACAAGAAAGGCATGCAGCCGGGCAGTGGGGGTGCACACCTTTAATCCCAGCACTCAGGAGGCAGAGGTGGAAGCACGTGGATCTCTGTGAGTTTAAGACCAGCCTAGTCTACACAGCTAGTGCCAGGATAGGCTCCAAAGCTACACAGAGAAACCCTGTCTCGGAAAAAAAAAAACAAAAACAAAAAACAAAAAAACCCAAAAACAAATGGTATGCCTTTACAGCTGAGTCACCTCCCCTGAATTCTTACCATGGGTGTTCCAATTCTCAACATAATTGGATTTCTGTTTTTTGTTTTTTTTCTCTCTAAATAAATTTTTTTCTCTGAAGTGAGTTTTGTACAGACAGTTAGTTGAGCTATCACTTGAAGTCAGGACAGCTGTTACCTAGATACTAAATATCTAGACCTTGGGGCTACTTCTCAGGCCTTCAAAGAGAAAGCCCCAATTAAACTAAGAATTCTGCTTTCAGATGTGTGCTTTCAGAGTAACATAATAATTCTCATACTATAAACATCTATCAAAGACAGAAAGTCCCCAGTCCTCAAAGATCCTGTGGCACTGGTATTCAATTCATGAGTGAGCTAGAACACTGCTCACTGATGGGATAATTAACTCAAGCCAAATGCTAAATCTACCACTCCAATGACTTATCTTTTAACAAAACTATTTATATTCTTATGCAACTATGTGTATATGTTTGTGTGGTTTTGTGCCAGAAGAAGGCACTGGATTTCCTAGAGTTGGATTTATAGACAGCTGTGAGACGCCTACACTGGTACTGGGAATTGAACTCAGGTCCTCTATAAAAGCAGCAGGCACTTTTAGCTGCTGAGCCCTGTCCAGCCGCAACACTTACGTGTGTGTGCATGCATGCATGCACGCACATGTGTATGTTGGAAACATTTGAAATTTACCCTCAGTAATTTTGAGACCAATGATACACTATTATTAACTAGATTGACCATGTAATACAGTACATTAAAAAATAAAAATTCTCTCCTTGCCTGAGATTTTGTAAACTTTGAACAACGTCTTTCCATTTTCCCCAATGCCAGCTTCTATAGCCAGGATTTCACGCTTGCTTCTAAGAGTTTGGATTTTGGAATCTGTATATAAGTGCCTGCCTTACTTTGCTTAGTAGGACACCTTCCACGTTATCTCCAATGACAGGATTTTCTTCTTAAGGCTAGCTAGTATTCCACAATACACACAAGCACTCTATCCATTCATGTAGCTATAGCTACTGACTGGTAGTCACTCAATGATAATCCTCTCTCAAGCCAAGCAAGCAAAAGGAGAATTCTGAGACTGGGGTTATTGGCTTGCAGGAACTTGGTTTGCCATGTTCATGGTTGCTGGCAAATGACTTGCTTTTGTAGGGGAATGTTTCTTTAGACTTGTTTTCTATTTGATCTTTTATACCCCCCACCCCTCACCACATACTAACAAGTTCATTAAACTAGGACATCAGGAAGATAAACAGAAAGATAGCATCTTTCCTGTTGCCTCACACGCAATGGTTCCCAAACACCTTCCCACCTACAACCCAATTATTTTTGTTAATAGTAACGGTTTTTATCATTTCACATTTTCTAGGTGCCAACAATTAGCCAGGCACTGGTTGGAACAGAGACAATCAGTTTCAGCGTGGGGCGCTTGAGGCCGTTTCTCATGCCCTCTGCCCTCTGTGTCCTCACTGTGCCCAGTATTTGTCTTTGAAGTTAAACAGAGCCTGGGCCTCAGGACATAATGTCGGGAGGAGTTAGCATTGGGAAGGCCAGCCCGCCAGGGACCATTGGCAGGATCTCAGTAGTCTCGAGCCATCCTAGATGGAGAGCTGGGTACTTGGCAGGAGGGCGTAAGAAAAGTTAGAGAGGGAGGGAGCTTGAATGGTTCCTTTTAAAAATAAGTAAAGTGCTAGGTCTAGAAATTTATCTCTGGAGAATCAGCCAGGAGGAGGGAAAGGGTCCATGCTTAAAATGCCAAAACGTAGCCCTGCAGATTGATTCTGTGCAGCCAGTATCAATCATGCAGATAGATTTTGCCACAAAATAGTCCAATGTCCTTCTTCTCCCCCCCTCTCCTGACTTAGATGCCCAGATAGTGCGTGAACAGTGAAGAATGGTGGGCATTTTAAGACATCTTAACTGAGGTGGAGGAGCTGAAGCTAAATATGAATTTCCCAGTTCCCTTTCTCAGCATGCATGAAAAAGTGTCCTGTGCTGAGCTCCTGGGAAGTGGCTGTCCCCACAGAGCTGTCTTCTGTGCAACAAACACAGAGCTGTGGTGTTCTTTTCAGGAAAAAAAAAGGTTCAAACCAATTTTGTTTGGTAAGGTTTTTTTTTTGTTTTGTTTTTGGTTTTTTGGTTTGGTTTGTTTGTGTAAGTACTCAGTAGTTAGCTGATCTTAATGTATAAATGCTACTGAAAGTTTTGCAATTTTTTTTAGAACCCAAAAAATAAAATCAAATTTTTAAGGCCATAAAATCAATCTATGACCATCACATAAAGTCCAGGAAAGATATAAAAATACAAAGAACAAATTATTAATTGTATGTCTACCTAACTAAAATAATTGCTAGTAGTGTTTGATTTCATTCCAGTTTTCCAATAAATAAATAATCCCACTATCATATTTTTAAAATTTATTTTCTGACACTGAACATTTAGCTTTCCAGGTGCGGAAGAGATGATATATAATGTAGGTCAAGATAGAAACATGTAGGCTCACAGAGCACGGTGACACATGCTTTTAATTTCAGCACGGGGGAAGCAGAGACAGGCAAATTTCTGTGCATTTGAAGCCAACCTGTTCTATGTAGTGGGCTCTGAGCTGTAAATCCAGGGCTACATAGTAAAACCCCATGTCAAAACAAGGGCTGGATTTATGGGGTTGGTAAATTAATCATCAGTGGCTAGATTATAAAGTCTACCGTCCCAAGATTGTTCTAACTCCCTTTAATCAGCCATAATGACTAAAATTTCAGAATTTGTTACCAAAAGAAAACAGGAACCAAAGGGAAGTTATATGCACTTGCTGACAATAAGAAGGCTCATGTAATTCAGCATTTCATACTGTCAAAGGCAGAAATGAGAAGCTCAAAAGTTGAGCATTGGTGACCACAGCAAGACCAGACGTGAGTCAGCCACAAAAAATGCTCAACCTCCTTTAAAAGCTCTTTGTCATGGTCCAAAAAAACAACATTTTTAGTGTTTTCCTTTGACTTCACATCCCGCTATTGAAAGTACATGGCTAATTATTATCTGAATGCTATCTATTATTCCTGTGCCCCTCTGGTTCTAACCGGATATGATCCAAATATGGCCACAAACACATTATAGTGTGCAGTGAAATCAAAAGAATAAGATAGTTCTGTTTTTGAGGGTTGATGACATTTTCTCTCCTCTCCAGTTTGAGTCCTGGACAATAGCTTTACTGTTGTCTATTCTAGGCAGCTGTGTAGAATAGTAAAGATTTGGAGATCTTTGTAGGCAGTAGAAAAATTGAGCCTTTGTATGCTTCTTGTTCAGTATATTCTACCCAACACCCATGTGTGAGTGTTGGATTCCAGGAGAGGCAGCAGGCTAAGGGAAGTTTGTGCAGAGGTATTTGAAAGTACGAGCCCACCAAGTTCTGAGACACTGTGCCTGGCCAATCTTCTAGAGATGTGTAGAAGGAAGCCTTTCTCTAGTTCTGTCTGCTGAGTGAGCTGCACTTGCTGGATTTCAATGAAAAACACAGGGACAAGAACCAGAAGAGAAGAAAAGTTAGGAATGAACTCATTGTTTCAACCCCCAGACAGTGGGGTTCTTGGTCATTGAACCAACAGTTTCAGGAAGGAGTGGAAACACATGTGAGGCAAAAGAACAGACAGATGCTGATGTGGTCAGATGCTGATGCGGTGTGAGATGACTAAATAGTGAGTCTGATAATTGGTTACCCGGGGCCACAGTAGGGAAGGTGGCAGTTGAGTCACTGGCACTCATGTCTGAGTATTGGTGTGCCATGCCATATGTACCTTCATATCTGTCATGTTAAGTGTGACAGCAAGCCACCCTAACATCATCACAGGGGGTATGTCCAGAGTGTCAGGAAGATGAGAATCAGAAGGCAAGAAATACCACTCAGATCTATAATTTTCTTCTATTTGTCACTGGAGAATTATTTCTTTTTTCAACTGAGATACTATAATTCTTTTATTTTTTTTTCAAAAATTTCTTACACAAGTACTGTATTTACATAAATTGCACCACATCTCTGCCCCTCTAACTCTTCCCATGTTCCCCTCTACTCCCTTTCAAATTTATGATTATTAATGTTACACACACACTCACTCACAC
The DNA here is from genome assembly GCA_030556225.1 of Cricetiscus sungorus. Taxonomy (NCBI): domain Eukaryota; kingdom Metazoa; phylum Chordata; class Mammalia; order Rodentia; family Cricetidae; genus Cricetiscus; species Cricetiscus sungorus. The sequence goes on along the minus strand of JANBXA010000734.1, from coordinate 99,621,540 downwards.
AGCCTACTGACTCCATTTAGTGTAGCTTATACGAACCTGTGTTTAGAGCTCACTGCTTGGGTCTGGATAACCTTTCAGGGACTTATCCCTGGAGAAAACTGAGTCTCCACCTGTTACCTGTAGCTCTTCCTCTAGGGTGGGTCCTTGTATGATTTTCCCCATCAACATTGTTAACTGATATTATCATTACCCAAATCCATTTATACATTATTCCCCAAAGAGATTTAAGAATCGTAGTGTCAGGAGATGACTCAGCAGGTAGGAGCCCTTGCTACTCTTGCAAGTAGTTCTCAGTTCCTGGGGCATCAAACCTTTCTGGCCTCCACAGACACTGTATGCACATGGCCCACATCCAAAATACAGACAAATACTCATATACCTAAAAAAATAAAAATTAAAAAATTTCTAATATCCTTTCTTATTTCACTGACATGACAGCTGGGAAATAACAATAATAATTGGTAATAATAATGGTAACTACTATTTACTGAACAGCTAATGTGGATGAGACACTCTTCTCTTTAGTGTTTCATTCAATTGTCATGATTGAACAGCTGGTTAAAACATAGCATGGCTAAGAAGATGCAACATGCCTAATGGCCCCAGCTACCCTCAGATCTCATCTCTGTCCCTAACACATCGCTCCCAGGCTGAGCCTGCTTCCTTATATACCAGGAGCACATTCCCACCCCAGGTGTTTGTATATGGCAGTCCCTCTGCCTGGAAGGTTTTCCCCACAAAGTTTGAGCAGTTACTCTCTCATGTCATCTGGGTCTCTGCTCACACTTTGACTCACCAGTAGAGGCTTCTCTGACAAGTAGTGTCCCTTGTCACTCTCCATCCCAACATCACTTTTAGTTGCACAGATTGCTATGAACCTCATACGCTTGTTATTGCCTCTCAAACCCTGTTAAGACCACATCTTCCTGGGCTGGAGAGATGACTCGGTGATTAACTCAGTGATTAAGAGAGCTTGCTGCTCTTTCAGAAGACTGCAGTTCAGTTCCCAAGACACATGCCGGGCAGCCCACAACTACATGTAGCTCCAGCTCCATGGAATCCAACACCTTCTGACCCCTTCAGGCACCAGCACACATGTGTTCATGCAAATACACACGATACACAATAAATTTTTTTAAAAAAATCTAAGTTTCTTGAGCACAGGGCTCCTGCTTACTTCTTCCTCCCCTGGATTCATCCCCAGTGCTCAGGACAGTGCCTGGTAGACATGAGATGTTTACTCTATTTGTTCGCTGAATGGAGGAAGGAAAACAGTCTCAGTTTAGTAACCTTCATTGCCCAAGACGAGAACCTGGGGCAGTGTAACAGGGCATTGAGGAGATCATACTGGAGCCAAACTCCCAAAGCTAGGTAGAGCTTAGCATCTATAATCTTCTGCTCCATCCCATTTGCACCTTTTATTTGAACATTCCCTTTTGGTACCACTCCCCAACTGGAGCATAAATTGTGTTATTGCAGAGATGGGCAACCACACAATACCGTGGCCACAACTGACAAGCTCCTCGCATCTCGATGTTTACCCATCTGCCCATCAGTCAGCCATGGCTCCTGGCCCACTTCCTATAAGCCTGTAAACCAGGTGGGGAGCTTGGGGTGAGGAAGTTCTCACTGTTTGTAGACAGCTCTGAAGTGCAGGTTCACACCAGCTCCTAATCCTATATGAGGTACTTAGCTCAGCACCTGGCCCCTAGTCTCAATACAGGATAGTTCAGTTTCCTAAAACCCCACAACACTTCCAGTTCCCCACAGACCCTGCTTCTCTATTGGCTCTGCTATTTTAGGAGTCCCGGATAAACCCTATGCCGTTCTAGTCCTCGCTGCCTCTTCCTGTGGCAGTGTGGTCGCCTGATCCATTCTGGCTTCTGACATGGATATGGGGGCCCTGAACACTAGCTTACACCTTCTTCACAGATATTTTTACCATCATTTCAATATTTAGACAATCTACCTGGGTGTGCTCTTCAAGAAAAGGTATGGCTCATTTCACTAAAACTTCTTCCTTGATCCTAAGAAATTCATGTTCTTCCCTTCTTATCTTTCTATACTGGCACATTGGAAATTCCTCTAAGAGTCACAAATGCCCACACTCTGTTCCCGGTTTCTATGAAAAGATCATGAGCTTTTGAGTCACCCAGCCACTTAGAAGCTGTGTGACCTTGAAGGATTTACTCTTTCTCTGATTCACAGGTTCTTTATCTTTACCAAGGAGATACATGTGTATGAATGTATGTATGCATGTATGTATATATGTTGTGTGTATATGTATATATGATATATCTATATATAGATTTAATAGAAAAGTTATAAGTGGCATTGTGCACATAAAACAGAGTAGTCCCTGATACCCACATAACACACATCAAAGTTAGTTTTGCAATGAAGAGACTGATAAACACAGCATACACACATCTCAAGTGTACAGCACACACGTCACACACAAAGAAGAAAAAACTTTAAATACCCTCTATGGATGTGTGATCCCCAGAGAACAGGTCCAAGGGGAGCTGTTCTGTTTACCTACAGCATATGATGGCGCTCTGTGCTCTAGTTCAAGTTTTCTTTTCTGTCGTTACCCTGCTCTGCTTGGTCATAGTCACAGCCCTGTTATCTGATATCTTGGCTCTATGTGATGAGCTTTGGCTTGTTCTGTAAATCTAGGCACCAGTTAAATGCTTTAGCTTCTGAAAGTGTCTGTGTGCTCATGCACACTCTGAAAAACGCTCTTGATAGTATATTCTCTCTTGCCATTTTTTTTTCAGGTGCAATGAACTTTATTAATGGTACTCAAGAGAGTAGGGCTCCCTAAGCCCCTTAATTCTGGGGGTCTGGGATGGAATCTGTGAGGTTGTGAGGGAGATTAGTGTCGGGGATTGTTGGACAGGGACTGCTCAGCAGCCAGGGACTCTCTCTTGCTTGAGTTCTTGCTGGGGGTGGATGGTCCAGGGCGAGCTTCTTGCTCCTTGGAGGCCATGTAGGTCATGAGGTCCACCACCCTGTTGCTGTAGCCGTATTCATTGTCATACCAGGAAATGAGCTTTAAAGGTGGAAGGGTGGGAGTCTTTGTTGAAGTCGCAGGAGACAACCTGGTCCTCGGTGTAGCCCAGGATGCCCTTCAGCGGGCCCTCGGACGCCTGCTTCACCACCTTCTTGGAGTTGTCATACTTGGCAGCTTTCTCCAGGTGACATGTCAGACCCACAAAGGGCACAAAGGGGGTAGGAACATGGAAGGCCATGCCAGTGAGCTTCTTGTTCAGCTCTGGGACGACCTTGCCCACAGCCTTGGCAGCACCAGTGGATGCAGGGATGATGTTCTGGGCAGCCCCACACCCATCATGCCACAGCTTCCCAGAGGGGCCATCCACAGTCTTCTAGGTGGAAGTGATGGCATGGACTGTGGTCATGAGTCCTTTCACAATGCCAAGGTTGTCATGCATGACCTTGGCCAGGCTAAGCAGTTGGTAGTGCAGAAAGCACTGGTGACAATCTTGAGGAAGTTGTCATATTTCTCATGGTCCACACTCATCACAAACATGGGGGCATCAGCAGAAGGGGAGGAGATGATGACCCTCTTGGCCCCACCATTCAAGTGAGCCCCAGCCTTCTCCATGGTGGTGAAGATGCCAGTAGACTTCACAACATACTTGGTGCCAGCATCACCCCATTTGCTGTTGGCAGGATCTCGCTCCTGGAAGATGGTGACAGCCTTCCCGTTGATGACAAGCTTCCCATTCTCAGCCTTGACTGTGCCCTTAAACTTGCCATGTGTAGAGTCATACTGGAACATATAGACCATGTAGTTGAGGTCAATGAAGGGGTCATTGATGGCAACGATTTCCACTTTGCCAGAAGTGAAGGCAGCCCTGGTAACCAGGCGTCCAATACGGCCAAATTTGTCCACTCTGACCTTCACTCAGGATGGAGGCTATCACTGCATGACAGGGAAGAGAAGAGAGCCCCCTCTTGACATCTTAAATAGGGAGTTGGACTTCCTTCAGAACACTGCTCTTTTTTTTTTTAAGATTACATTTTAAATTCCTTTTTTTATATATATAAGATTTTGTACCTCTTTCATCTACTTCTGGCAAATTTCCCAGGCTTTGAGAAATTAATTTTGGCTATTACCTTAGCACGGAAGAGAGCTATCTTTCACTTTATATTCATAATCTCTGTTTTTTTCTTGTATCTAAATCCTATTAACTCTCTTAGCCCATTTCTGCTTTAGTTTTAAGAACAGTAGCTAATGTTTGTGTAATGTTCTATGGTTTTACAAGTGTATTCCCAGGTACTTTTGAGCCTAACACCACTGTGAAATAAGCAAGTGTGTTTCAATTCTAATTTAACCAAAGGGGAAAACTACCTACCATGGCCCCACACTGAGTGATTTGTGTTGGGGCTCCTGACTTATGGGGATCAGAGCCTTGGGCTTGAACCTAGATTTCTGACTCTGGCTTGTTTCCCATCATTCCACACTATCTGTTGTGATAGGCTTGTCCTATGATAGCTTTAAATGATCTACTTCAAAGGTCATCCTGCTTCTTTTTAATCTCTCTTTCTTCTCTCCTTTCTTTTTTAAGTAGCATTGTTGAAATCATCTTCACTAGTCAGAATTCTCTAGAGACACAGAAACAATAGAAGACAGGTAAATTAGGCTGACAAGTAGATTTCTATAATAAGGATTACATTATGTGTTTATGAAGAACAGACCTGACTCTGTAAGCTGTAGACACAGGAAAGCTGCCTAGAGTTCAAAGCTGAATGCTCAATAGTCAGGAGGCCAAAGGTGTAAGTCCTGGTCTCATCCTGAATGACCCGGAGTGGGAGGGTTGAAGACTGAAGGCAGGAGAAGCTGGGGGTCCCAGCTCACAAAGAGAGAGCCACTTAGCTCTTTGTTCTTCTATGTATCTGCCCACATTGGGAATGGCAGGTCTCTGAATCAGTGTACTTCTGGAAATACCCTCACAGACACGCTGGAAGTAAAGCTTTACCAGTCATCTAGGTATGCTTATACTCATGGAATTGCCCACACCACTTCTTAAAGCCATTACACACACACACACACACACACACACACACACACACACACACACACACACACAGAGTCCTACAGACACATCCTGATTTTGGTCTTTGCATTCACATCTCTATTTTGTCTTGGTTCAGCTTTCACCTATGATCTCCAGGCAAGTTTCTTGACTCTCCAGACTAGATCAAGTGCCCCTGTGTGTTCCCATACATCCCTGCTCACTTCAGTATGCTGTTTTCCTGTTGTGAAAGTGTCCCTGTCCTTCACTGTAACTCCAACTACAGAAGCACACAGAGTCAAGACAGGGCCCAAGCTATCAGATCCACTGCTGTGAAGCCAGAGTCTATCACAAAGCCTGACACCAGCAGGCATTTAGCAAATGGTTGTTGGAAAAAAATAAATGACGACAGGAGTGAGAAATTTCTCTATGGGGAGAATCAGAAGAGGTCCCAAAAAGAGATCTTGAGGACAATTTGTTTTATCTATTCCATGAAGGCACATTCTACAGGGTTCGAACAGGGCCAATCTTGAAAAGGCATGTGACATCCTTCTGCCATTTCTCGAATACAGAGTAGGCCTTGTAACATGACCCGTGAAAGAGTGTTTTTTCAGTGCTGAAACACTTCTTAATTGTTGATGACTTTTGCTCAAGGTCATGGCTGTTTATGTTCATATCATTTGCTTATGAAAAGCAGAACTGGTTAAAAAAAATAAAACCATGAACTTCGCAACTATTAATGGTATATGGAGTTATGCACATCTCTAGCAACCTTAGAAATCTTAGTTACAAGTGGAAAACTGTATTCTGAGTCTGGTCAGTTGTGTGTGGCCTGAACTGAAGGGAGGCCAGTGAAGAGGAAGGTGATAGTCCACATTGCAGGGTCAGCTCACAAAGCTGACCAAAGCGGATTGATGCTGTCCTTCCTCAGCATAGTGTTTGTACGTCCTACTTGGTTTCTTTTTACTTGACACGAGCTAGAGTTATCTGAGAGAACCATACTGAGAAAATGCTTTCATTAGCTTGGCTTATAGGCAGGCTTGTGGGGGCATTTTCTTCACTAACGATTATTGTGGGAGGGATCAGTTCACTGTGGGTAGGACCAGACTGGGCACGTATTTAAAAAATCAGGTTGAGCAAGCCATGGGGAGTAAGCCAATAAGCATGGTTCCTGCATGGTCTCTGCTTCAGTTCCTGCCTTGAATTCCTGCCCTCCTTCTGTGATGGGCAGTTACCTGGAAGGAAGCCCTTTTTACCCCTACTTGCTTTTGGTCATGGTGTTTCATCACAACAATAGAAAAGTATATAATATATTGCGTCTCTGTGATAAAGGTTGCATTTGAGTTTTAAAACATTAATAAAAATATTTCTTCTAGAGGGACACAATTCCCTTTGGCATATAGGGTATTTGCTTGTGAACATAAACCAGCCAGCCTCAGAGCTGTCACTGGGTGATTGAGGATAGGAAAAGCAAATAGTAGTTTCTGGTTTTTATTGGTTTTATTTGCTTTTGTTTGTTGTTTTGTTGTTTTTTTAAAAGTTGTTAGAGGGTATAAATGACTTGAGTACAAAATAGTGCTATTGAGTCTTGTGTGTACAAGTATTGATTTCTTAATATTTCAGCTTTGAAACCTTTCTCGCTATTAAATCCAAGTCCCAGTTTCTGCCCTTAACTTTGCTTCCCTTCCCTTCATTTCCTTTTCATTTGAATGCACTTGCTCTTGAGGAGTGGAGATTCCTTGTCATCAATCTGGCTAAACATTACAAACGCAGAAAGAAATGGAGCTCTTGTCTGTGTGCAGGGAATAGCATGGTTTTGTTTTTGTTTTGTTTGCCAAGGTTAAATTTTGGATGGATTATGAAGCAAATAGACTCATGTGTTTGAATTCTTGGGCTATAGAGAGTGGCAGCATCAGAGGGTGTGGTATTGTTGGCGTAGGTATGGCATTGTCGGAGGCAGTGTGTCACTGGGGTGGGGGGTGTTGAGGTCTCACATGCTCAAGCTTTGCCCAGTGTGGCACACAGTCTCCTGCTGCCTGCAGAGTAAGATGTAGAACTCTCAGCTACTTGTCCACTACCATGTCTGCCCGCATGCCACCGTGTTTCCCACTGTGACAATAATGGACTGAATCTCTGAACTGTAAGCCAGCCTCATTTAAATGTTTTCCCCTATAAGAGTTGCCACAGTCATGGTGTCTCTTCACAGCTATAAAAACTTAAGTAAGGCAGCAAACTCTCCTACATGCCCTATTCCTTTTGGAATATGCTTTTACTTCTACTGAGGTGGTGAGCGCAGGGAATTCTTCCTTCTACAAGGACAGGCTTTGACTGAAGTACAAAATCACTGGAGGTGTGCAGATGCTTCCCCTTTAGTTGTTAGTCAAGGGTGTCCTGGAGACCCCTCAAAATTGTATGACTTGTCATTGCTCTTGGATGACCCCAGGAGCTTGGGTGGTAAGACCTATTACTAAAGACACTACAAGGATATGGAGAAATCAAGTTGGTACCAATCACGAAGGTTCCTCCCCTCTGGCTGGCTCTCATAAAACTGGAAGGTTTTACATAGTCTGCTGAAGGGAGTGGTGTGCGGGAATCCTAGCTTTCTGATGCATTTGAGACATCAACATATTTGAGCGTGTGGATTCTTTAATGAAAAGCATTCCTAAAAGCAGTTGTTTAATTGAAGTCCTCAGCTGATTTAGTCTAAATGCTCTCCTGTTGACAGGGATCTCAAGTACAACTCTCAGAAATGTTTAATCCAGCGCTGTGAACTTCTTTCAAAAACTCAGCCCTGAAAGTCCTCTAGTAGCAGAGGCAAGAAATAGCCAGTGCACTGTCCAGTGAGTTGTTTTAAAATGAGCAGCTCTGGTTGGAGAGATGGCCCAGTGGGTAAAGTGGTTGCCTTGCAAGCATGATGACAGGAATTTGCATCTTCCTGGACCCACATGAAAGATTCATAGGCAACAGTGGCTACTGTTATCCCAGATCTCGGAGCTTAAGAGGGGATTCCCGGGACAAGCTAGCTCCATGTTCTGGGGGAGCCCCTGCTTCAAAAAATAAAGTGCAGAGTAATTAAGAAAGATACCCAATAGCAACTTTGAATCTTCACAGGCAGGCAGGCACACAGTGCGCGCACACACACAAACACACACACACACACACACTCACATGCACCTACATACATACAAATATGCACACACAAATACTTATACATGCCATGCATACTTAGGCAAATGAAAATTTTAAAATAATAGTTGGTAAAATTTCTGTTACTTAGGGGGAATTAAGATTTAAGCAAATGCAATAAACTGGTGTGAAACTGAGGATGATAGCTTTTTGTTTTTTTTGTTTTGTTTTGTTTTGTTTTTGCTTTTAGAGTCAGGGTTTCTCTGTATTGCTTTGGAGCCTGTCCTGGAACTAGCTCTGTAGACCAGACTGGCCTCAAACTCACAGAGATCCACCTGCCTCTGCCTCTGTCTCTGCCTCCTGAGTACAACGATTAAAGTTGTGCACCACCACCACCAGGCTTAGTTTTCCAAGTATGAGGTATTAATATTCATCCACATAGATAAGTCTAGATGCCTAGAACTCAAAAAGTATAGGTTATTTGTTATTTGTCTGGGTTTTTATCACAAAGGATACCATAAGAAGTGTTCCACAATGAACAGGAAGCCTACTTGCAACCTAGCAATTCTTCCTAGAACAGAATGCAGGACTCATCTTTTGAAGAAATGACAATGGGTGAGCATAGATCTGCTCTCGGAACTGGGACATCACCTTTAGTGTGGACTCATTTAGTGTGGAGCATTTAGTTGAAGTGATACTGTAGCTTATTAGTATGGGGGTAGGAATTCAAAGGCCTCTCACCAGGGTGATTATCAGTGTTGGTGCCTTTGTTATCTGTCAGCTTCAGTTTATTGCCACTAATAGTTTGGGCATATTAACAATCAATAGTAATTATATCACGTATTTTATCATACTCCACAGCTATGGAAGTGTTCTAACCAACATTAACAATGCACTGGCTCTGTGAAGCAGACAGGAGAGGAGGGGAAATGGAGGTTCAGAAAGACCATGCCAGGAACCGGCAGAAGCCACGCCCCACGTAACAATGTCCTTAGGGCACTGTGGTTTTTAGATGTCACAGCAGAGCCCCAGACATGTTTTGAGTAATACCCTTTATCAGACAAACTGCACTATATTGACAAAGGGGCTTCTCTGCCTACAGAAATCCTTTCCTTGCAGTCAATCCCTCACTGACCTTGAGGGGAGTTTTCTGTATCCCCAAAGCTTATCTGTCAATATTCTCCTATTAGTCCAATAAAAGGGATTACTTGAAACTTGACTCTACATTTTATCTGACCAATAAAGGCAAGTAATTAAAAAATATTGAGTTAGGAACCAAGACATACTGGGGATTGTGATGCTTTTGTGGCAACATTCTTGAAAAATAATTTACTCACTATTAAAGTACAGCTTGGGTTCTTTTTTCTAAGCTGGCAATCGCGAATGTTCTGAAAACCAATCTGGCTCTTCAGAAGCAGAGATTCTTCTGTATGTCATCTTCCTCATCAGCATCGTGGACAGAAGGAACACAGCTGAGGTGCTGGGGACCTCAGGGGATGATGAATCAGGACCAAATGGCAACAGACTGAACCGTGGGGTTGGTGAGGCTGGGTAGCACTTGGGAGAGTTCTGTCTCCCCCTGTCCTTGACGTAGCTCTAAGCAGAGTGGCTCAGTGTTCTAACCAACTACAAAAGGTTATTAATCAGAAAGCAGAGGTCTATGTGTGGTTCCTCGGGAAAATGACACTCAGAGGGAACCTGTGTCTGTTTGAAACTCCATGGCATTGACCAACCCAGTCTTCAGACCACACTTACAATGTGTCACTCCATGCCAAAGGTGTAATAAGTGATAGATTGTTGTTCTAAAAGGACAGCTCCACTGGGCCAGGGCATCCTTAGTTATTGTTCTTTTATTTTGCTGCAGAGTATAAGCACCTGGAACAGATCGTGGGAGACATGAAAATATGTTGTATGAACTAATGAGTAATGATGGATAGATCTGAAAATATGAGAAGGAGAAAGGATTAGGGGCAAAAAGTATACAATTTAAAAGTTCCAGGAGGAACAGCAAAGACTGTGCTCTTTCCAGCTAATGGTAAAGACTTTACCAGTACAATATTTTGCTTTTCAGCTCTTTGACTATACATTGTCTTAGTACACTCTCTTCACCCTCTCTCCTCACCCTCTCTCTTCACCCTCTATACTTTCCAACATCCCCTCTCCAAATTTGAGGTAATTTTTAATTCCTATAGTCCCCCAGTGAGTGTGGAGGCTTCATGTGTCCTCCCTGTGTGAGGTGAAATGCTGACAGGGCCAGACTTACATAGGTTTGGGGGTGGAAAATTATAGATTTGGTAAGGAATTCAGTTTCTTTTGGCCACAGCAGAAGAAGTAGAGCTAAATGGGGGCTGTTCTGCTCCTTCAGATTGGATGGTTTGTAATGCTATGAGAGAGATGTATTAGAGAGATGTGTGTGTGTGTGTGTGTGTGTGTGTGTGTGTGTGTGTGTGTGGTGATGGGCCTAGCATCTCACACCTGCTGGAAAGTGCTGTGAACTGGAATTCCACTAGCCCCAGCATCCTCTAAATAGACAGGCACTGTGAGTTCTGTTCTCCAGCTGAGCTTTTTGTTTTGTTTTGTTTTTTAAAGAAATGGGAACAGGGACACCAGAAAGTGGTATAGAGCTTCTCTTCTACTAGGAACCAGCAACCCCACCCAAGTTAGCTGAGAAAATTCATGTGGTTCATCATCTATCTTATAAAAAGCTACATTATACATTACAAATTACATTACTTAGAGTTATCAGTGTTTCCGAACACAAGTCATTTGGGCAACATCATCTCAAATAGTATTATTATCATCAATTGGATGAACACATGTCATTTGGGCAACATCATCTCAAATAGTATTATTATCATCAATTGGATTTCTTCCTCTTAGAGAATGTTTTAGAATGTAGGAAAAGGGCAAGAATATAGACATATATGTAGTGATGAAAAAATAAAAATACTAGGTCTGTTTTTGAAGAACTGTATAATTGGTCCTCTTAAAATTGAACTCAGGAGTGAGTCAATCCTTTCTAAACAGTTCAACACTAAAAAGTTAACATTTTATATTTTATAATATAGTATACTTAACGCATATAATGTTCAGTAGCCATTGATGGTAGATTTTAACACAATTTGTGCTTGAAAAGAAAAGAAAAATACCAGACTCTTCATGAAACAGAGGGCCCCACACATCGCCTTTTGACTTTTCCTTTCCAAAGGTCTGATTTGAAATTAAGTCTTAGAACAGACTGTTCATGAAAACACAGACATAGAAAACGTATACGGTTAGTTCAAACAGATGTGGGGTTGAAAAACCCGGACACAGGCTGAGCCGGAAGAAAGAAGAGCTTTTGTGTATTGTTGTTGAGGTTTCAAACAAAACTAAGCATCAAAATATTAGAACACAGTAACAGAACCCCATTGTCACTAAAACTAATTAGTGTTCTGCTGTTTAATGCAAAAGCCTACATGCTGCCTTGACCTTTTCACACATCTTATCTGAGGTCGGGCTGTAAAACAGAGGGAAGCTCAGAGTCAGTCCCTCCAGTTAGCCTCCAGCCCTCTCATTTAAGTAGCTCAATTGATTGTTAACAATGCAGGCTGTGTGTAGGACTTATTTAAAGGTGCTGTGTATTAGGCCAGTGAATTAAAGTAATGTCATGCCAGGGAACAGTTTCCAGGGCAGAATGACTGCCATTTCTCTTTAATGTGAGACTGCATGGTTTAAAATACACTTAGCTGGAGTGCCTGGCTTTGAAGGTTAGCTTCCAGTAAGCTTCACACGACAGGAGTGGGTTCTCTGAAGAAGATGAAGGAGGATGTTCATAGGGTGGGGGTGCTGTGCTAAGACACAGTTATTAACAAAGATAACCCAAGACACATAAGGACCTTTCATCTGAAAGTCCCCAGGCAGACTCCTGAGCTTTCCTGCCAGGCTGAGCTGGTGTCATGGCAGAGCAAGCCTCGGTCTCCAGGTATTTTCAGGGACTCATCAAACGGGAGGAAAAGCTGCTGAATCTTCTGAGGCCCCTCATGGCCCAGTGTGAGCACACAGAACCAGGTTCCTGGAGGACCTGAGCTGTGTTCTGGATCTGCTAGTTAAATAGTAAGAGCTCTCTGGAACATTCTCTAACCTCTCAAAACCCCTGTGGCTGCTTTTGCAAAGTGCTGTAAAACTGATAGTTTGTTGTCCCTGTGATCAAACAGCTGAGGGGGCAGGCAGCTTAAAAGAGAAACTATTTCAGCTCATGAATTCAGAGGCCTCCATACAAGGCCTGTTGGCAACATCACTGTAAACCAACATCATCATAGGCTAACATCACCATAAGCCCCATGGCAAAGCCCAGTGGTCACGGCAGTAAGGCATGTGATGAGGGAATCCTAGGAGGTAGAGAGAGGGAAAAGGAACCTATGTTGATCTCTTCTTCCTTCAGCCTTCATTCCGTCTGGGCTGGCAGCCCCACCCACATTCAGGGCAATCTTTCTGCACTTAGCTGCTGTCCCGCAAGTCAACCATCTCTGCAGACACCCTTCCAGACACTTTCAGAAGAGTGCTTCAGTCACCTCTATCTTGTTTCTCTGTCCAGTTAGGGTGACCATCAAGATTAACACCACAATAATATCACTTAATGCTATGATAGAGAAGATGTAGGATTCTTTTTGGTTTTTTACAGGTTTATTTTAAAGTTATGTGTGCATGTGTATGGGGCATGTGCAGGTGGAGTTCAGAAGAGGACACTGGAGTTACAGGTGGTTGTGAGCAACCTGACGAGAATGCTGGCAACTGAACTTGGGTTTTCTGCAAGAGCGGGAAACTCCTTCAACTGCTGAGCCATATCTCCAGTCCCCACATTTCTTAATGTCATGAACCTGTTCTCGTATGTGTGTGCTGGAGTTGAAGCCCAGGTGTTGGACACAGCATGCAGTCCCTCACTGAAGTGTAGCACACTCAGGCAGAGACATTTTGCAGCAGGCAATGGGCTGGGCTAGATGAAGGGGAGCTGAGCCTCAGAGCACCCCCCATCACCCTCCTTCAGCAATGCAAAGTGTTAATTTAATGCTTGCCTAAGATTTCCCTAATGTGGACTAAGCCAGCAAGCCAGAGACAAACCAAAACAGAAGACGATGTCTACAAATTTTAAAATGTAGTAACCAGAAATGAGAGGTTTCTTAAGTTAAAGATAGGACACTGCCCCCATAGCTGGTCTCTTTTGTTGTCTGGAGAGTTATAACAATCCTCTCCTGGCAGTTAGTTTTAAGATCATTAAATGATCCTCATTTGCAATATATTTGCAGAAGATTACAGCCATCTAAATTGACCCTGAAGGAAGACTTATTTCATTAATGGGCTGTCCTGTGCTAATGCATAAAGCTAGAAAAATATATCTATTAAATTCTTAATGTGTAAATGATGTTTCTGGCTTTCTTCTTAATTACAAAGCAAAATGAGCCTGAAGTGCACTATGTCTAGGAAAAAATGATCAATGGAATCCATCTTTCGGGAGTGGAACTTTTTCAGACCGTCCCCAAGTTCCAGCTAGAGACCCCTCCTTGGTCTCTGAGGAGATTCCTTCTGGGCAGCAAGCCCTGGAATTCCTTCTTCCATCAGATCTACAGCAATGTATGCAGTTGGGCATGCTAAAGAGACCTTTCCCTGATTCGAGTGAACACAGCAAGGTAACCTGAGATCTTAGAGATGTTCCCCTATCCTGTTCCTCAGTAGGCACAGCTCCTGTTAATGTTTCCTCCATTACTCTGGGCTTTCTGCATGAAAGGCACTGTGCCATTGCTAGCTTCAACGTGTCCAAGATGAGTGTGAGTGCAGCTGGAGAAGAGACTGACACACGTGTGTTTCCAGTGTGGGCACAGAATAATAAATAAATAATAAGAAAACAACGATGTGATCTGCTAATAACTAAGGGTGCCAGAGTGGCTCCACCTGACCCCTAATAAGGCTGCTTGCAGTGGCAGGCCACATTCGTGTGGAAGTTTAGGGAGAGCAGGTCAGAGATAGTGGCTTGCTTTGGTTTATTGTTAAGAATAGTAACCCTCTAGAGGGAACACATGCACACAAAGGATGCATTCCTCTTAGTTTGGTGTTTTCTTCTGATAACATGATTAGGGAGAGCCAGCTCATATCTGCCTATGATATCAGGGCAGTGGCAAATTAATGGGTAGTGGCAGAGTTGATCTGTAACACTTTCGATGCCTTGATTCTTAATTATTTCTTGTGCTTTACCTAAAAGTTTTTATGTTAATCTGTCTGTCATCTATCTATCTATCTATCTATCTATCTATCTATCTATCTATCTATCCATCCATCTTATCTGTCATCTATCCATCTTATCTATCATTTATCTTCTTTCAGTTATCTATATGTCATCTATCTATCTATCATCTATCTATCTATCTATCTATCTATCTATCTATCTATCTATCTAATCTGTCTATATCTATTATCTATATATCTATCTATCATCTATATATAGGGGCATGCATGTGTCACATATATGTAATCTGAGAGGACAACTTGTTAGAGCTGGTTTTCTCCTTCTACCATATGAGTTCTAGGGATCAAACTCAGGCTATCAGGCTTGGCAGCAAGTACCTTTAGCTGCTGAGCCATATTGCTGGCCCAAGTTTTACCTTTTATGTACTCACATCTTGATAAATTCTAAAATTTACATACATTTCCACCCCATTCCAGTCCCAATTTCACTGCTCATGTAAAAATAAGCTATTTGAAAAATATAAAAATAAAGAACCACAAGTGAATCATATGAGTAGCATGTATATGCATGTATGAGACTTTAATCCTAAAAGGAAAACACAGAAGAAATTTGTGAAGGATTCCATGTTTCAATCACATGTATCTTGTCTAATGTGAGTGTGTATTTGGCTCTTGCAAGTTCTGGCCTGTAAGTACTGTTGTGAGTTTTTGGCATTGTGACATATTACAGATGCATAGCCTACAATGTGGGGAAAAGACAAGGAAAGGTAATATCTTCTTTGAAAGTTTCTTGTCTGTATGTTTGCTTTTTTAAACTAAAGTGCTGTATGTTTCAAAGTTGAGGAAGAAAAGTTATAGATGAGCACGTTTTTCCAATTTGTAACACCAAGATAAACCCTGGCCAGCGGATCTCCATGGGTTCTCTATTACGTTTTTGTTTTGTTTTGTTTTTTGTTTTTGTTTTTTGCATAGTGCTAGAGAAAGGAATCCATTGAAAGAAAGAAGGAAAGAAAGGAAGGAAGGAAGGAAGGAAGGAAGGAAGGAAGGAAGGAAGAAAGAAAGAAAGGAAGGAAGAAAGAAAGGAAGAAAGGAAGGAAGAAAGGAAGAAAGGAAGGAAGGAAGGAAGGAAGAAAGGAAGGAAGGAAGGAAGGAAGGAAGGGAGGAAGAAGGAAGGAAGGAAGGAAGGAAGGAAGGAGAGAAGGAAGGAAGAAAGGAAGGAAGGAAGGAGGAAGTAAGAAAGAAAGGAAGGAAGTAGGAAGGAAGGAAGGAGGAAGGAAGGAAGGAAGGAAGGGGGAAGGAAGGAGGAAGGAAGGAAGAAACGAAGGAAGGAAGGGAGGAAGGAAGAAGGAAGGAAGGAGAGAAGGAAGGAAGAAAGGAAGGAAGGAGGAAGGAAGAAAGAAAGGAAGGAAGGAAGGAAAGAAGGAAGTCACCTTATGAACATTTTAGAAAGTGATAAGCTTTGCCCTATGTCTCTCAGGATGACAAATGCCATGATTAGGCGAATGCTCATACATCGCCACTCGCTGTTTACCAAGATGAGTTTTGAAAGCTGGGAGCAGGAGGATTTCATGTTAAAGCATCTACACTATCAGATCCTTATATTCCTGTACAGTGAAGGCAAGCAGAGGATGCAACTGACCCAAGCCCGGGAGCAAAACAACTCAGGAAGGAGGACTGCAGAGGGTGGAGAACTCAGCAGGGCAGCCCCTCTTTAATCCAGCTGTAGAGTAACAGAGGCTTTGAATGTAATCATGTTTATGAATTGTAATTATTAGAAGTTGTCTTGTTTACCTTCATATGGAGCTAAATCATTATGACCAGAAACAGTTTGGGGAGGAAAGGGTTTATTTCATCTTGCACTTCCAGGTCTCACTCCATCACTGAGAGAAGTGAGGGCGGGGACTCTCAAGGTAGACACCTGAAGGCAGGACCTGAAGCAGAGACCTTGGAGGACACTGTTTACTGCCTTGCTCCTCTTGGTTTGCTTAGCTGCTTTCTTAGACAACCCAGGACCACCTGCCCAAGAGTGGCATCACCCACAGCGAGCTGGGTCCTCTCACATCAATCATTAATCAGGAGAATGTCCCCACAGGCTCACCTGCAGTTCACTCTTACAGGTGTTTCTTCAACTGAAAATGATTCCCCCCCAAATAGCTGTAGCTTGCATCAAATTGACAAAATACCAACCAACACAGAAATAAACTCCATACATTTACTCACAGGCACAAGTCTTATTGTATAGTCTACTGTCTTATGTTTTCATCCCCCCCCATGTTACTGTGATAAAATACTCTGACAAAAACAACTTAAGGAAAAAGTATTTATTTTAGCCCACCATTTGAAGTTCAGTCCATCCTGGTGGGGCAGTCATTAGGAGCATGAAGCAGCCAGCCACTCAGCCCCCACAATCAGGAGACAGAGAGAAGTGAGTACAGATTGCTGCTAGGCTGTCTTTCTCTGTTTACATAGTCCAGGAGATTCTCCTTCAGGGAATGGTCCTGCCCACAATAAGTCTTCCCATATCAATTAATTGAAGATAATCCCCAACAGGTATGCCAAGAGGATGTCTCCCAGATGACCCTAGAGTTTGTAGAGTTGACAATCAACGGGAAGCAGCTCATGGGTGTTTAACTGCTACTTTTGGGAAAGTCTTTTCTTAGTGCTCAAGCTTGCAGAATTTTTAAAAAGTAAATTAATTCCCAAGTACAGTTAAGGCAGAGGTGTGTAACCATGGGCAATATTGCCCCCAGGGGACACAAAAGGAGTGGAGGCAATTGGCATCTTTTGAGTAGAGATGTGGGATTTCTGCTTAGCATCCTATAGTGCACAGGACAGCTCTCACAGCAAGAAGTGTTCTAAAATGTCAATAATGCTGGCAGTGGAAACTTCTCTCTCATGCACACATAAATGCAATCTATTACACCTCCATATCAACATATATGTTATATATATATATATATATATCCCTTTATATAGATATATCAACATACATTACATGTATATGTTATGAGCAGTTTTCCCACCATCCTGGCCCCACAGCCGCATCAGCCCCAAATAACACACAGAGACACTGTATTAGATAGAAAGCCATTGGTGTGTTACTAGTGTTTCTTATCAGCTAGCTCTGTCTTAAATATAAACCATTTCTATTAATCTAAGTATTATCTTACCAGAGAGAGGGGCTGGACCTTCTTCTTCCTCAAGTCTCTACATGTTGAATCCCCTCCTACCTCTCCCCGAATCCCCCTTGTCTCCTAGTTCTGCCTATCTTGCTTTCCTATTGGCCAACAGTGCTTTACTCATTAACCAATATGAGAAACATATTTACAGAGTGACATTTCCTGTCATGTATATGTGGGCCATGCCAAAGTAGTATGTTGCCATAGTACGCAATAACTAATTTTTGCTTAAGTAAGTCAAATGTGTGGCCCTGATCAGTGATTAGTTTTCTCCAAGCATGGCAAAGCTTCCTCTACCTTGTGGTTCTTCATTATGGTCACACTTAGCTGTAAGAGAAGATGGAGGTCTTTGCTGAGCTATTTACCCAAGAGGAAGGAGATGTGCTTAGAGAACCTGTTGCCATTCTCTGCCACACTTCATGCTTTTCTCTACCAAATACTAATTTCTTTCCCAAAGACTATTCTGCCACTCCTCAAGCTACTGAAAACCTGTTTTTTAATTTTTTTGTTTTTGTTTCTGTTTTTAATGACCTTCTTAATTTGATATTATCAACTTCTCTGGTTATATTTACCAACATGTGCATAATTAAACATGTGCATGTTACCTTTAAAGAAATTTTCATATTCATTATCATTTCTCACCTCATTAAATGACAAGGGAATAATACTCAGCAATTTATATATGATCTTTTAAATTTCATATATGTAGATAAATATATATATTTTTTCATGAAAAGAAATGAAGCATTGGAATGACCATGTGTATTAGTTATTTTTGTTTATTTTTCTTTTGTTATTATAAAACACCATGACCAAAATCAACTTATGGAAGAATTCATCATCTTAGCTTATGGTAACAGAGGGTAAGAGGCCATCATTGTGGGGAGGCATGGCAGCAAAAAGCAGGCATGGCAGCTGGAGCAGGAAGATGAGAGCTCACATCTTAAGCCACAGACATGAAGCCAAAGAGCAAACTAAGCGCGGGCGATACCACAAACGCTTGAAGCCTTCCCCCAGTGACATGTTTCCTCCACCAGGGCCATACTTCCTCAACTTCCCCAAGCAGCACCACCAACTGGTGACCCAGTGTTCAAATGCATGAAACTTTGGGACACATTTCTCATTCAAATCATCACACTGTGTTTTGCATCTGAACTGTATCCCAATGGCCCATGATGCTCAGAAGCTGGACACCAGCTTGGCACTTTGGGGAGGTGTTAGACTCTTTCAGAGGACGAACCTCTAATGAGATGGATCAACCAGCAAAGTGTTTGCCATGCAAAAATGAATTCCAGATTCCAGGATCCATGTAGAAGACAACTGGGTTTGGAAGGGAGTCCCTGTAACTCCAGAGCTCAGGGGAGGAGACAGGAGGATCACTGAGGTTTGCTGCCAGCCAGTTTAGCTGAATCCATCAACTCGCCATCTCCTGGTTTTGAGGGAGAATCTGTCTTTAAAAATAAGTTAGAGAAACCTTGAGAAGGGCACCCAATGCTCACCTCTGATCTCCACAAGAACATGTGGACCTCCATGCATGTGCACACACACAAATGTACACACATGCACACAAGAGGTCACTGAAGATATTTCACTGAAGACAGGTCCTTCTTTGTTCTTTTTTGCTTCTTGACCTTTATGTGAGCATTTTCCCTCTGTCACATGCTCCTGCCATGATGTTTAGTCTCTGATCACAGGCCTAAAAGCCATAGACCCACACTACCACCACAGACTGGACCTTCCAACATTATGAGCTCAAATAAACCTTTTCCCTTCACAAGTTGATTGCCTCAGTCTTGTTACAGTACTGTGGGTGTCTGTCTAACACCACTTCAGAAACCCAGTAGATTTGATAGCCTGTGCTGTTCTCGCTTCCTGTGACTGATGATTAGATACACTCCTCTACCATTTTCAACTGAGGAAGCACAGCTCAGATGAAGATGCAGGGACATGATCACAAAATGGCAAAGTCAAACCCTGAGCAGCATTCTCCCACCCTCAGTCCTGGCCGTTATTCAGTATATAACCTCAGGACGGACAGTCTGTCACTAATCATGCCTTAAGCTTGCACACACAGTACAGTGCACACACATGAGAAATGGTGTTTTTTCTATCAAAGATAGTCCTCCTGACAAGGGTCCATATGTCCCAAACCTTCCCCTTTGCTCAAACTTGCCAATCAAGGCAGATTAAGTCAAGCTCCCACTAACAGGATGAGTAGTAGTCACCACCTACTTTGTCATCAATCGAAGACAGAAGTCATTTTGTCAGGGTGTGCTGCTCGTTAGTCCAGTTTGGATTCTGATTCACCCTTTCAAAAACAGCAAACTGCCTTACCAAATTATTTTTATTCTTGTGTACAACACCAAGATCATTTCTTTCCAATAAATATCAGATAAACCTAAGTCCGAATTTTCACTTCAATGCTTACTATGTAAATGGTACTGGCCAAATCACTTTGTCTCTTTGAGCCTCAGTTTCTCTATTTGTAAAATGGGGACAAAATACTTTTTACAGACTGGTTGAGGAGCAATGAGACATGTTTGTACAAGGTAAACTGCATTCTATATGCTTGGTATATATAAACACTCATGATATATGGCTCTTTATTCCCCTCTCACTATATTGGATACTGGGGGTTTCCCAGTTGTCTGGCATCCCTTCCTTTCATAAAGGTTATGCCTATTTTATTTTGTGCATTGCCCTCCCTTGTTATGTATAAGATCAGTGTAAATGATGTCCCCCTTTCTTCTTTAACCAATGAATGGACCTAGGTTAGGACAATCAGCTCTGATTTCTGGGACTCCAGTCTTGGTAAGAGTACTGTAAGGTCATAAAAAATGTTGATGCGTATCCATCTGGGTTCAGGTCACTAGGCTGTTGGGGCTGGTCTTTCTTTTCCAAACCTGCTCCTGCAGCTGTCAGGAAGATTATCTATGATACTGAATCTTTCCAGAATGTTCTCTTTTTTTCTGTTTACATTAACAGATTTAGTTTCTTTTGCTTATAACCAAAGACACCAACAAACTTACTTGTCATATGTGGTGATGAATTTCTTAAAGTTCTTGACAACATTGTCAAAAGTCACTAATTATAAAAGGTTGACAAAGGTAAGATATGTTATAGCTATAATGTTTTTTTTTATTAATGTAGTAGATACATTTGGGAGATTATGCAGTTAGTGTGATTGAACTGTTTCTAAGCGGTAATCTTGCAGAAACTGATACTTAGATCTTTGATGATCATCCATTGGCATTTACCAAAGTATAACTCTCTAGGGCCTGTGCTTCTTGATTAATGCAAAGAAAATTTAGACATGGTCCCTGGCCTTTCCAGGTTTCTAGTCAAATTGGCCCAGATAGAGCAGTTGCAGATTTCCCATAACCGAGAACGATCAGATTTCCTGGACCTGAATTTGTGGGTACTAAGAATATGTGGAACCTCAATATCTCCAGATTGGTCTATTCTTGATCCTGCGCAGCCATTTTAGAGACAGGAACCATTTCTACTCAAGGCTGAGAAGCATCTGACACTTGTCTTCTAGCACTCTGGCTTGTTTTGGGGGGACAGCTGTTGGCATAGGACCCAGGGAGGGACTTTATAGTGTGTGATGGCACTCTGGAATTCCTGGCTGGGGTATGGGTGGTGGTGGGTGGGGATAGGGGGTATGATGCAAATGCAATGCCTCTTCACATTCTGCCACTCCTACTTGTTCATCAGTTTTCCTATCACCACTCCTTCTACTTTGGTGGTGGTGGTGGGGTGAATGACTTTGGCAGCACTATGATTTAAACCAAAATGTCCCCACAGCTGGTGTTTTAACACTTGATTCCATTTTGATGCTGCGATTTTATGAGATTCTGGAAACTTGGAGGTAGCACCTAGCTGGAGGAGGTGGCACAGAGCGGTGGGATCTTGGGTGTATAGTAGCCCTGGATGTTTCCTGTTGCTCTCTCACTCTCTCTGCCTGCTGCCTGCCATGATATGAACAGCTGACCTCTGCCACATGTCTCCACTGCCACGATGTCCTGTCCAACCGAGTATATGGAGTCAATACTCATGGACTGAACCTTCTGAACTGTGAGCCGAAGGGACCTTCACTCCCTTAAGTTGTTTCCCTTGGGTGTTTTGGTCACAGAGATGCAAAAGCAACTACTACAAGCAGGAAGATTGGGAGAAATCCTGCAAGTGCTGGGAGATAATATCTCCCTACCCAAGAGTGCAGACAGAGGGTGAAAGTGTACTTTCTCATGTGACAAGCTTAGTCTAGCTCTATGGGACAAACAAAGCCTGCCCATTTCCAGGTGAGCAGGCCCCACAGGTGAGTGGACCTTTTCCCAAATCTGCTTTCTTTGGTTTTTCTACCTGGCCCTTAGATGAAGCCAATGATGGAATATCTGGTGACAAAATGTGAGAGTTAATACAATTAATAAGCTTTTATCTACAATATGGCTGACTCATGCCTTACAACAACAACAAAATCAAGCACTCCAAAAATACAAATCTCAGAACTAAACTATGAAGGAATGAATACATTCTGTAAGGCTGTCAAGAATGTATTCATTGGCAGGGCTGAAATAGCAATTACTTGGGACAACGGTGGAAGCCTACTTTCTAAACTGAAATTTCATATGCAAAGATGAGAAGAAAGGGCCTTCATAGTGTAGAATTACTTTTCCATTAGTTAAAAGTTAGTAAGTTCCTACTATATCAAGACATGTGGACTAGGTCCAAGAAAACACTGTGATTACTGTCGAGCTGATTAAAGCACAGAGGAGAAGCCACTATCTATATTCAATTGGTCCATGGCATCTGACAATTAATTCCAAGACTCCTGTGAATATAGGAACCTGGAGATACTTTGGTTCCTAGCGTAAAGTGGCAGTTTATTTGCATTATAGTCTTTGCAGACCCTTATGTCTACTTTAAATCATCTCTATTTTATTATAATATATAATGTAATATAAATGTTATATGGTGTTATTTAGAGAATAATGACAAAAATAGCCTTTACATGTTTAATATATGCACAATTTTTTTCCCAGATGATTTCAGCCAGTGATTGACTGACTCTACAGGTGCAGAACCCACAGCTGTATAGGGTCCATTGTGCATGTTACGTATATTGACACATACAGGTGAAACAAATAACACTTAATAGAGCATGAAGCTATGCTCCAACCACACTGGCCTCTCTGTTCCAAGGAGATGCTGTATCCCTTTCCAAAACAGAGATCAACCACATAACTACTCAAGCCCATTCATTCATTTCACTGTCTAGTTTATGTCAGGCATTTGAGAATCTGATTCCTATGGAACTTTCTAGGTGATAAAAACAGACACAAACAAATATGCAAATCCCAAGGTACTGTTGGGTGTCTCTAAGGCAGATGGTAATTGGTGGAGGGAGAAGCCTTGTCTACCATGTGCTGAGTATGTAACTGTTTCTTGGAGCAGGCAGAGAGGGCTGGGGTGAGAGCTTAGAGCCAGAGGGAAGAGCAGATGTGTTTTGTGGACCAGGTGGCCCTTTCACCTCTGGGTGGCTGGGAAGCAGAAAGAAAAAGGGGAAGAAAGGGCCACAGTCTCAATTAGCCCCTCCATGACCTAACTTCCTTCAATGAGGATCCGCCTCTGAAAGGTTCCACTATTCCTAGGAATGAGTACAAGAGCTTCCATACAAGACCCCTGGGCCCTGGGGAGATTCCATATTCAGTGTTCCAGAGGGCCAGATGGTTGCTAACTTCATACGCATTTGGTAATGCACACGTGACTTAAGTCACATTTTATGACGCACTAATGACTTAAAGCAAAACTTTGCCTTTGTTTTAATCAAGATGGTTTCCTTTTTCTACACTAGATTTTCCCCAAAAAGTCAAAATGGTGGAAGGATGGGTGCTTAGTGGCTCTTCTAAGCTGTCCTGGAGATGGCCCTGTGACAGAGGGCTGACCAGGCTCTGTTTCTGTTTATTTTGAACCAGGGGAAAGTTGTTCCCTTAAAATGGATGGAAAGGTCTTCCGAACCAGAACACAGTGGCTTTGGAAAAAAATCCAGTGATAAACTTCAGCACATCCTCATTTTAGAAGGGAAGAGGGAAAAAAATACTGAGAGTAATTTTCAGCTCTTTGTGTTTCCTCCTCTTCCCTGGAAAGCATTTAGCTGCTTAAAAATTTCTATCTCACATAATAGATTAACAACACCCTCGATTCCCCCACCCCTTTCATGTCCTCAGAAGTATGGAATATCTTTTATCTAAGAAAATGTTTATTTGTTTTGTTCTATTGCCCAGTAAGCCTATTAAAAGTAGATTGTGTGTGTGTGTGTGTGAGCATGTGTGTGTGTGCATGTGTGTGTGTGCATGTGTGTGTGTGTGTGCATGTGTGTGTGTGTGCACGCGCGTGTGCGCGCGGTATGTATCACATGAAAATGGGGGAACTCTTCTAAGTTATTCCTTTCCACAGCACAGATAGTCAGGTCCTTCACACCAACTGGAGAAGCACAAATGTAGTGAACATTTTCAGGGTGGTTTATGCCCTTGACAGGTCAATCAGAGGGTAGCTGAAACCGAAGGAGTCATATGCCACAGTGCCAGCGGAAATGAAAATTATACCACTCACACTAACGAGTGCATCTCCAAAGGGACTACTTAGTGGCATTAGAAGTCTCTGAGCAGATGCCTCTGAACTTAAAACACACTTAATTCCCAAGGATTGCCCTGTAATTAATTTACCCAGATAGACTCAGGGAGAAGAACGCAGGCCGAAGCATCATGTTGCTCAGCGATTTGGAAACTTGAGGGAGCACTAAGATAAATAATTTGATTAAAAAAAAATCTAAATACATTTCTGCTATAACAGAACCCGTACACAAAAGGAAAACCACTTTCCAATTTTATAGTCTCATCTCCTTTAGGAGAAAAAAAAATATCTAGCTACAGTGACAGAGAGGGCTGCATGTAGTCAACATCAAAAGAATATCTGTCATGTTTGGATGTCGCCTCTGTCCCTGCTAACTTGCTGGCCTGTAAACATTACTCAGAGCGTGGGAGGCTCCCCTCACTGTGCTAGTTACACACCCTTGGTATACAGCAACAAACAGCCACACATGCCACTGTTAGCACAGTTTGTGTTTCACGAGGCACAGCCAAGTCTCATGTGACTACTGACAGCTGTATTTTTCTAGTATCCAGGAATGCAATTTCAAAAGTGCCCAGATTTGTAAAGGGTTTTGTGCACACCTGAGTTTGCAAGCATTGTGATCACAGTAGGGTGGGCTGCTACCCCAACAGGGGTGTTAGATATTATGGCCCATGGTGGCACTTGTTGATGTTTATCTGGAAACGTGGTTTTAGCTTCACCTGAACCATAGTTTTAAGCTGCTTTCCTTTTGAACTTAGGCAAAGGTCTTAACTTTTTTAGTCCTTAATAATTAATTAAACTTAATTAGTAATTAAACGGAAATGACAGATGCCTCAGTAGGTAAATGCTCTTGCTGCCAAGAGTGGCCACCTGAGTTTGAGCCCCAGAACCTACATGGAGGAGAGAACTGATCTCCACAGGCTGCCTTCTGACCTCTGCACACATACCATGGCACACACATGCCTCACCAAATAAATCAGTAACTAAATAAAATGTAGAAAATAGTGATAATTATATCAGGTGGCAGTTGAATTATGAACTAATAGGTACAGAGCTCACCCAAAATAGGTCTGGTCCTCATTCAATAGTGACAGTTCTTATCATAAGTGTTTGCTTTTGTTCTAGGCCACTCTCTGCTTTTAATTCTACTCCTTTGGAAGACTGTAGATTGTGGCAGTTACATATCTCATTTCTTTTCGTCTTTACCACACCCTTCTGAGTAGGTTTCACTATCACAGTTGTGTAGATGAGGACATTGAAGGCGAAAGGGACAAGGATCTAGGCAGGATGTGGGCAGAATCAACACTTCCCATGTCTGCAATAAACGTGCATTCCAAGTTTATCACCAAGCTAAGCATGGGGAGAGAAGATTATGGAGACTGTCCTCCCCAGCCTCCCCAGCCTCCTACAGTGCCATCTTCTGTTGGGGACGAGGAGAGAGATGAGCAGTAAATGAGCCATTACATGACAGGTTCCACCATCACAACAGTGAAGAATATTAGGGACATATAGTAGTATGTAATGGATTGTGGGACCTGAGAAGGAAGTCACAGCAGAAGGGGCTTCTGACCTGGATCTGGGAAAATTAAGGTGGTCCAGGTAGTGGGAACGTCCTGTGCAAAGGGAAGGATGCTGAGGAAGCTAGCGCTCAGTTCACATGCTGCAATAATTATTGCATATGTAGTATGGGGCTGGTTATCTACACTTTGCTTTTTCTTGTGTCCATCATGACAAACACAGGATACCTTTAGGAATCAAGAAGAGTGGGCTCATGTTTAGCATAGCAGTACCACAGTACCCCAAAACAGAATCCACAGTTGTCCATTGGCAGATGAATGAATAAAGAAAATGTGCCACATATATCTGCCTGCCTGCTTATCCCTCCCTCCCTCCCTCCCTCCTTCCCTCCCTCCCTCCCTCCCTCCCTCCCTCCCTCCCTCCCTCCCTTCCTCCCTATCTATCTATCCATCCATCTATCTATCCATCCATCTATTTACCCATTTGTGTATCTCTCTCTATATATAACTTGTCTAATGGAATATTTCTCAGACGTAAAATTTGTGACAAGAGACTATTAGGTTAAAAGGAGTAAACCACTCATTCAAAAACAAATCTAGAGCTCAGTCAGAAAAGTGCCTTCCACATAAACATGAGGACCTGAGGTACATCACCAGTATTCATGTAAAAAGACAGTTGTAGGGGTGCATGCTTGCACCTACAGTGCTGGGGAGGTGGAGACAGACAGGAGGACCATTGGGCTCACTGGCCAGCCAGCCAAACCTAATTGGTGAAGCCAAGGCCAGTGAGAAATGCTGTCTCAAAACCCAAGGTGAATGGCTCCTGAAAACAACACCTGATGTTGGCTTCTGGTTGTTAACACACACACACACACACACACACACACACACACACACACACACACACATACACATCCCTGAATACACACATGTCTTTAAACACATTTGTGTACATGAACACACATGCATACTTGCATAATGAGTATCAGGATACAGTTTGATAGGAAAATTAATTTCTAGAGTTCTACAGAATAGTAGGTTACTATAGTCCCCAACAACTTATTATTTATTTTATAAAGAACCAGGAAAGAGGCATTGATAGGCTACAAACACAAAAAAAGTGTTGTCTCAAGGCATTTAAGGGTCTAGAAATGATTGTCTGGTATGGCCATGACATTTTATGTGCATGTATGGAACTACTATTAGTATTCAAGCATCTGTACTGAGGTTCTGACAGGATACGCCACCCTTAGCTGCAGCTCCTAAGAGCACCACCTGTGCATATTCACTATGTTCCCTTTTAAAAGGGCCCTGCCCACCTCCCATCCCCACTTTCTCTCCTTCCTTCTTTCTTTCTTTCCCTCTCTCTGCCTATCTGTTCTCCCCCCTCCTCTCTCTCCTCTTTTTCTCTCCTCTCTCCTGTTGCTCCTGTCTTCAGGCTGGTCTTCCTCCTTCCCTTTCCCCCTTTAATGATCCCTTTCAATAATAATAATAATAATAATAATAATAATAATAATAATAATAATAACCTCTAATTGAACCCTGTCACATGATGTCTTTCTCTCAAGAGCCACTTTTCCTAAATTACAACTACCACATTGGCCAAGGTAGGCACTCAGAAGCCTGAGGCAATACAGTATAATTCCGAGTTCAGGGCCAGTCTTGGCAATTTAGTGAGATTCTAAAAACCAAAAAGAAGGACAGGGTATGTAGCACATGGTAAAAGCACATGCTTATTGTGTACAAGGCTCTGTACTTGATCCTCAGCACTGTCAAACCAACAAACAAAACAACAGTGACACCCAAGCAATCAACAAGATACTATGATGTAATTATGAATTACACTTCTAGGACTGGAGAGATGGTTTAGTGGTTAAGAGCACTGGCTGCTTTTCCAGAGGCCCGGGTTTGATTCCCAGCTCCTGCATGGTGGCTCACAACCATCTGTAACTCTGGTTCCAGGGGATCTGACACCCTCTGCTGACCTCCATGGGTATTTCATGCATGTGGTGCACAGACATACATATAGGCAAAACACTCTTACACGTAAAGTAATTAAAACAAATTAAATAATCTCTTTTTGCTTTCTATGTGTGTCATTGTCAAAGTTTCTATTCAGAATCTGTGGGTAGTTTGATGTGACATAATAGGAATGTTTTCTGGACTTTCCATTACAATTGCAAAATAAGTTCCTTAAGATGATTTAAGAAACAGGTACACACAAGCACACCATGCATTGCCTCAGTAGATTCTAACTGTGTGGTGCTGTCTGTGTTTATGCTGTTCCTTCAGAATGCCCTGGTCCATTATTACTTCCCACACCTTACCTAAGCCAACTTTGTACCCACTGTCCTCTCTCACTATAGCTCAGTAGATGCTTTTGGCCCCCTGGAACAGAGCTCCTCACTTCTGTGAATCTCTCTCAGTCAACTGGGTACCAGGTTGAGATGCAGAATTTCCAGCAGGTCCAGATGGGTACATTTCTAAGGAGCCTCCAGATGCTGCTGCTGGTGTCACAGCAGTAAAGTAGTGTTTTCCAGCATGCTCTCTGTGTTTCTAACAAGCTTCCATGAACGCCATGTCTACTGGACTGCAGACCAGGCTTTGACTAGTGAGGGTCTCAAGCAGCATAGAAGGGCCCATTTTTAAAAGGCCTTCAATAAGAACTTGGCTTCTTTACACTCCTCTCTTCTTCATACTATAGCTGGTCCCAGCCAAGCTGTCCTCATTTGTCTTTTTCTGAACACACTCATTACTGTTATGGAATGCTCCACCCAATCTTCTACCTTTGTTGTGATTTACATGTCTCTCTACAGTTCTTAACCCTCCTAAAATTGAGGCATGTGTTCTGTTCCTACATCTTTCTGTTCCTAATTATCCGCTAGGCGTTAACTACAATATATTTGAATAATTGTCTCAATGTGTGATTCTTATCAGTCTTAGAAGGAAAGCAGGGATTTGGGAATGGCTGTCACATCCATTTCCTAGGCTGTACTTAGAAAGTCCAACAGACTTGAACTGCTTAAGACAATACAAGTTCATGCCTTCTGAAATGTCTCCTAGTCCCTGAAAGTTGCTTGCAATTTTGGATATTCCTTGTTCATGAATTCATCCTTCCAATCACTGCCTTTGTCACCACATGCCCATTCTCACATTGTCCATGCCTGTCTCTCTTTCTTTTGGAGAAACCAGATACATAAAGAAAATAAGGACATCAGCCATTGAGGTAGAAGGCCCCTTTATTCCAGATTGACCCCATCTTCACTTTCTCTTACCTGTATCTGCAATGACCTTATTTCTAAAGAGCATCACATTTGGGAGTTTGGGGAAGGGCATTTGAGGGGGATACTGTTAAAACCATTATACCCACCATAGAATTATATACCCACCCACTAGCATTGATAAGAATTAGACCAAGTCGAGCATGCCTTTAATCCCAACACTCAGGAGGCAGAGGCAGGTTGTCAGTACAGCTCTACCTAATCTTGTAGCAAATGCTTAAAAAAAAAAAGATACAAATGTCTACATTGGCTGATATTTAAATTTTTTTGAAGACAGGATCTTGCTATTCAGCCTGGATTGGCATTGAATTTGTGATCCTCCTGCTTCAGCCTCCCAAGTGATCAATGGCAGGCCTGTGCCATCACAGTTTTAACTGTATTAGCAACTGACGAAGGAATGTTTGCAGGGGCTTTGTGGCATAATGGTCACCCAATTGTGCCCTTGCAAGGCCTCTGAGCACCAGCCCATCTCAGCTTCTTGATCTGAGATAAGAAGGCTTAATTTCAATGCTTCTTAGCTCTCTAATCACCACAATTCGTTGACCAAAACTTAACATTAGCTTGTGTTTCAAGCACATGTATACAAATAGTTATGTGGTTGTGACTGTGAGTGCACATTTTTAAATTTTTATTTCTATTCTATGCGTACAAGTGTTTTACTATATGCCTTACATGCACATTATGAGTATGCCTGTTCCTGGTGGAGTCCAAAAGAAGACATCAAATCCCATAGAACTGGCGTTATGGGTAGTTGTGAGCCATCATGTGGGTTCTGGGAACTGAACCCAAGTCCTCTGCAAAAATTACAAATGCTTTTAGGTGCTGAGCCATCTCTCCAGACCCAGTGAGTAAGATCTTGAAGTTAAGAAGGCCTGGGTTCACATCCTGACTCTAGTAGTTACTAAAATCCAAGTTGATGGGCATGATGATACAGGCTTATAATCTCAGAAGACAACTGGGGGTGGGGATGGTGGTAGGTGGACAGATAGACTGAGGCAGAAGGATTAGAAGTTCAAGGCCAGCCTGGGCTGAATAATGAAACTCTGTCTTAAGAGTTGTCATTCTCCTGTCGAATCACTTTTCTCATCTGTACACTGGAATGATAATAATGGTAGTTAGCTACTCCAGGGGTGGTAGCATGGTAAAATAAGTGTAGGGCAATGTCTGACACAGGTACCCGAGACTGGCAGCTCCTGGAAAGAAATGTACTATATACTTAATTTCCCATCCAAGCTTGATACACTTACCAAACCGTGCTTCCCACTGACTGGATCCCCCTCATGAGAGCAGCGTTCCATTCTGGATGACACTGACTTTGATAAATCATCCCTGCCTGTCACACTCCTCAAATTAGCAGATGAAATGGCATCTTTTGGCAACTGAACAACATTTATAAATTAAATTTATCGATACACATGGTCTTGGTTATTATTTTAATCTTCCTCTCTCGGTGTTCCGAAAGAAAATATAAGTCTTTTGTTTACCTCTGTTTGCTAATGCTTTGATGAATCGTGCATTTTTAGTATTCTATCAGTGGCAAAAGTCTAATTGCCGTATTGTATTCTGATTTATTTCTTTCCTTACTTTCTTTGCATCTGCGGCTCAACAAATGAGTCTCTGAAGAGGGATATGTTATGATACAGTGTCAGTGAAATTAATCCTGATCAATTTTAAAGTTCACGTTTTTATTTGATTACTTTCAAGGGAAACACTAAACTGGGGTTGACTTGGTCTCTTCTTTTGTTGGTTAAATATTGTTGTTTGAAGGCAGAGGAGCAGGAGTGACGAGCAGGCTCCTCCTGCGCTTGCTAACACTGTTTCATTCTGAAGAAAAGTCACAGCATCCTTCCCCATCTGTGGAGAACTCAAGGCTCACTGGCCAAACAAGACCACAGGTGGCTGGTTCTGCCCGGCTGGTGCCTGGCCTCTTAGATGGCAAGAAGTTCGATCCTATCAAAAACAGGAGAACCCGGGCGCGGAGCGCCAGGGAAGAGAACCTCCTTCCCATCCTTCTAGTGCTATGTGGTGTTTCCATTTTTTTTTTTTCTCAAAACAACTGTTGTCTCATGTCTGCGTGGTATTTCATTCATAGCACATCCGGTGAGTCTCGGGACCACGCAGGGTGCTAGCCCAAGTAGGATTTTTTTCCTTCGCTGGCGGGTACCTGGTATACAGATCAGGGGAGCCATTTAGCTCAGTTCACACAGTGGACAGGGTTTGAGTACAAATTTCGGATAGTTACATTTTAGTCATTGAAAAAAATGAAAGACAAGCTTGTACCTGGGTAAAACGGTCTTGGAACTCGTACTGTTCAATGTGTAACATAATTAAAAATGAAATCTGGGTAATATGCAGTGCTTACTTTTTAGTGCAGACATTTAAGCTCCTGTATATAATTTCTCAAGTTCTAATACAAAAATGGCATGGGGTACAGTTGTTGGCAAAAGATAAATGGTCTATGTAAGAAATGTCTGTGTTCTCTCACAGTTGACACTTGCCTGGGTTCCTACACTCCACATTAAAAAAAATATTTTTGTGTGTAACTTTGATAGTATTTATAATGATTTTAATTCTTACAGGTATTATTCATATATTTCGGACTTTAGCTATAATGTCTACTTTCTTCTTTAGTTATCCACACAAAAATAAATCCGGGAAGGGGGGGTCGGGAAACAACAAAGAAATAAGGTCATTTCCAGAAAAATGTATAACAGGGTGTAGGTAAATACAGCATGCAAATATGCGTTGTCATTGGTGTTTCAAAAGCACCCTAAGACATTCCTGTTTGGCTAAACCTTGTCCCGTGGAAACCCCAAGTTAACTGTAAGGGAAAAGATCATGGAGTTTCATTGAAATTTGGAGTGGATGATTTCTGTTGTGCCCCGTGTTTGATGAATATAAAATAAATTCCCCTTATCTACTTTCAGATTCAAGGGTGCACAGACGTTTTTGCATTCTCGCTATGAGAGCGCCCTAATTATTTAAAACCACCCCCCCCTTCCCTGAGGATCTTTTTTCTAACATGGCTATCCAAATCAGATCTTGAGGAGGGTCCTGGGATAACTTTAAATCACAGGCTCCTTGGTTGGCTCATTGTTCTCGGAACAAACCGATTTTATTTTTTGCCTCTTCTTTTTTTTATCGTTAATGTCAAGCAAACATTTATTTCAGGTGCAAAGCCTCGGGATACGTTAGTGAAAACAGTGGCTGGGCTGTTGTACCGCTTACTGCCCACTAAGTGGGTGGGAAAAGGGTGCTGTGACCCTCTTACCCTTCCCACCATTCTCCCTAACAGCTTTGGCCTTCGGGTCAGCTCAATTTCCCCTCCACTGAGTGGCCATTACTGTGCCTGCTCGGTGATAAATGCTTTTTGTGAGAGACTGCATTGCCGCCAGCTAGCACTAGGGAAGTCTGCCACCCGGGCCAGCCAGCCAGACTAACGTGCTGGCCCGCCATGGGCCCGTTACCTAGCAACGTGCCTGGTCTCACCAAAATGAATAGACCGACAAACAAAAATGAAAAGGAGCGAAAACGAGTCAAAGTACAAGGGGCGAGGAGGTTAATATTCTTCTATCAAATAACTTCGTTTTAGAGAATTGCATTTTAACCTTTTTTTCCCCCCCCAGAGCCTGTGGAGACATGTATTGGAAATTAAATTAGGCCGCATTTGTATTTTTGAGAAATGTTTTCCTTTATGTAAATTTTCTTTCTCCTTCTAATAAAATTTCCTAACTTTCTCTGAAAGTGGGAGAAGCACCTCCAGAGAGAATTGAACACCGTGTACAAGGATCTTACTTATTTTTCTGTTACTGCTGCATGGCTTTGGTCAGATAACATGTCCACTGTTGTTCTGTGACCCTAGTAATAATAAAGGGTAGCAGAAGTGACTTGTTAGACACGGCCAGAGGGTGGAACATACTGTTGAATGCCCAAGAAAGAAACAGTTTCTTCAAACCTGAACACAATCAACTCTTAGTCTACCACTAGACATGTCCTTACAGATTAGAAAAACAAAAAAAAGCAACAACAAAAAAAACTACTCAGTTAAATATGTCTTCAGTTTTAAAGTTCGAGTGTTCCCACACTGGTGTGTGTGTGTGTTTAATTTTGAATAACTTGTATGCATAATGTCCATAATTATATTAATGCCAATTTTAGATAAAAAAATGAATATATGAGCAATCCCAGACCTCCAGAGGCCGAATCAGGAGCATCTCTGTTAGTTCAAGACCAACCTGGTCAAAATAGCTAGTTTCAGGCCGGCCAGGGCTACACAGAGAGACCCTTTTGCAAAAAACAAATAGGTGACTTACTCAATAAAGTCATTTAATGGTTACTTTTTTCATGTCTACCGATCTCCTACTTACAGAGGGATAATTGCACACATACTGAGACATTGTTCAAACCCTGCAAATCCCTTCCTGGCATTGTCATAGTCACTGGCCTGGTTCAGGCCACCACTCACATCTAGAGGACTAGGTTAGCCTCATAACCAGTCTCCCTCTCCCCATCTTCTCGTACTATCTTCACTGCCAGTTGACCTCAATGGCATCTCAAGCCCTTCGTAAAACCCTCGTGTGACTCCTATTGGGACTTATAGCGCCCCCTCCACTAGGTCACATCTCTCTGACCTTGGGTGTCCTTGTTCTGAACACCATGCTCCTTCGCACCGTCCTTTGGGCCCATACAGCACCTGTGATAGAATGTTCTTGCTGGGCCCACTTTGCTCCAGAAAATTTCTCATCCCTTTTCTGTAGCGTGTATGTTTCCGCCAGCCCACCAGTCTGGGCCCACAGCCACGCCAGCCCCAAATAACACTCAGGAGACTCTGTATTTGATACAATCCTGTTGTCCAGTTACCATTATTGTTTATGGGCTAGCTCTGTCTTAATGATTAACCCATTTCTACTTATCTAAGTATTTCCACGTGGTCGTCTTATCAGGGAGCCTCAGTGGGCGTCCTGTTTCTTCCCTGGGCTACATCTTGACTCCTCCCTCCAACTTCCTCTTTCCTCCTTGTCTCCTAGCCCCACCTATCTTGTTATCTCATTGGCCCAACGGTGCTTTATTAACAAGTATGAGAAACATATTTACAGGATAACATCTCCCATCACTTTTCAGCTCATGTTTTCTGGCCCCAGGCAAAGCGTCTGTTCCAATTGGCTTTCCTGGTCCCTTCTATACACTGCCTCACCTTGAGCAAGTCCCTTGTCATGCCTCCTCTAACCTGCAAAATGAGGTTAATAGCACCTACTTCACAGAGCTGCTGTGGAGGGTAATAAGTTACCAACACAGAAGTGCATGACACCTAGCCCAGTGTTGTCACCTGCTCCCAACAAACATCTCTGGTACAGCTCTGTGACAGAGTCACAGTTCACATGTTTGCCCCCCCAGATGGCAAGATTCAGGGAGTCTGCTTTAATTAGTTCCCCTTCCCTCATTAGAGGCACTCAGGAAGGCTTTGCTGTAATAAGGAGGGAGGGAAGGAAAAAAGGAGGGGAGGGAAGAAGGGAGGGAGGAAGGAAGCTTAGTTTCTAGGGCTTGGAGGGCTAATGAAGATCTTGCTACCCTAATACTTTAGCATGCTTTCTCTTAAGCAAATCTTTGCCCACCTCATAATTCAGCCCTTGATTCTCCCGGGAGGTTTCTCTTTAGGTCTTTTCTCCATCTCCCACGCCTATTGGAAACCATCATAAACTCCATTTTATTACATGGGCTGAACTTGAACACTTAAATTCCAGAGCCTCCTGGAAAACCCCTGTAAAGTGATGGTGTTATTTTTTGTTTCATGGCTGTTAGATTCAGCCTCACTATAGATTGCCTGTAAACCCTGTAAACTTTACAGGGTTCAATTTTTAAGCCAGCTTGCTGACTACTCACTCATCAGGAGTGGAGTCAATCCCGCACTCTAAAATGGAGAGAATATGCTTATTTATCTGTCTCCTACAAAAACTCAAGTTGAGCACAAATCATTATTTCTAAAGGAGTCACAAACATGCAGCCTGACTGTGAAATAAAACTCTAGGGTCCACATCACAATGCTGGGCATATGGTGTTAAAAAGAGGAGAGTCAGAAAGGAAGCAGAGTAGGCGTGTGGGTATTGTTTCCAAACAGAGATAAATCGCTTCCAGGAGGACACCCAGTGGAAGATGGAACTTTTAGCTGAACTAAAAAGCCTGAGAAAATTTTTTTTTTTTTTTTTTTTTTTTGCTTTGAAGAAAGACATTGACCTTTCTTCAAAGACTAAAAAGATTCCAGTCTTTGTCTTTAGAGACAAAATCACCTGGAAATGAAGGTTTTTAACAGGATGATTGTCCTGGTTGAGGCATTTAACTCCTCTGATACTCAGTTTGCTTATCTGTAAAATGGAAATGTTCCTTACAAAGTTTTCTTGGGGACTGCATGGGAGAGCACGTGTTAAATGCCAGGCACAGCAAATGGGAGACATCCCAGCAAACACTAGCTTCCTCTCCAGCTTTTGTTGTTATTGTTAATCTTCAGTTCTTTTGTCACTTTTGTATAACATGAACTTTGTAGACACACTATCCCAGGCCCCAGGGCTGAGGTCTTTCACAGGATACTGAACTCCCAGGGTCAAGCTCTTCCCTAAAGTTCTGAATCCCAGCTGGTCTTTTCCCTCAGTTCCCTCTTGATGCCTTGGCATATTGGAAGGCTAAGGACTGTACTGGGATTATGCAGAGTACTAGAAACATCCAGTATGGCCATGAACCAAATAAGTTCAGTTGACAGGTTGAACATATGACACTTGTACCATAGAGTATAATAGGAAGCTGGAGAGAGAAGGCTCTGTGGTTAAAAACATTTGCTGCTTTTGCAGAGGACCCAGATTCGGTTCCTAGCACTGACATGGTGGCTCACAACTATCTATAATTCCAGTTCTAGGGGATCTGATACCCTCTTCTGTCCCTGCGGGCACCAGACATGCGTGTGGTACACAGGCTTACATGTAGGCAAACATTCATATATATAAAATAAGAATTAAATCTTTTAAAAAATTATAGAGGAGCTCAAAAATATTCCCATTACCCAGGACTGCAGCTGTCTTAGTTAGGGTTTCTATTGCTGTTAAGAGAATCCATGACTACAGAAACTTTTATAAAGGAAAATATTTAATTGGGGTGACTCACTTATAGTTCAGAGGTTCAGTCAGTTATTGTCATGGAGGGACATGGCAGTGAGCAGTCAGACATGGAGCTGGAGAAGTAGCTGAGGGTCCTACATCTTGCAGGCAACAGGAAGTGGCCTGAGTATAACACTGAGTGTGGCTTGAACATATATGAGACCGCAAAGCCCACTTCCACAGTGACACACTTCCTCCAACAAGGCCACACTCACTCCAACAAAGCACCACTGTCTTCGGGGGCTATTTTATTTCAAACCACCACAGCTGCCGTGGCACATTCCTTAACTCAGATAATTGCGATGATGTGAATACAGGCAAAACCTGCCCAAGCACATAAAATAACACGCTGTACATAGAAACCATAGTAAATACTGTGCATAAAACAATAGCAAATGACAAGTGCTTGTTTACAGTTTTACTATTCTATATTTTTAATCACTAGATTATAGTCTATTTTGAAGAGCTTCCTATAAAGCAATATTCCACGTTGTATGGGTAGCAGCCTTATACATATTGCATTCATTCTATCTCCTGCTGGCATTGAGCACGATGAAATGCTCCCAAGGTGTGTGGAAATACACTCTGATGTTCACACAATGAAACCATCTAATGATGTGTCCCCATGATTAGCATCACATTTGTGTAGTTGGCTCACAAGGTATTTATGAGTAACTTGAGACTTGAATACGCACTCTCCAGCCTTCCATCTTGTAGCTTTAACCACTACTCTACATCTGCCCATAGAAAAGTGATTTGGGCACTAGGACAGCACTAGAAAGAACATCAGTCTTAGAGTCACACAGGTGGAAATTGAATCCCAGGGATCTTTCTGTGGGCTTACAAGCATGTGTACCTAGTGTAGCAATGCCCATACTTTTATACAGCTTCTATCACTGTTCTCAACCATTCCTGTCTTCATCCACCAAATGTATCAATCTGAACTATTGAGTGTTTTCATTATATATTAAGGTCTTCATATGCCTTTTCTTATCTCATGTTCCCAATCACCTTGGCACTGCTTTACATATAGAAAGAAGCTGTGGTTTGAATCAATACTATACATCCTGAAGGTCCATGTGTTAAAGTCTTGGTCCCTAGGACAGTGCTGTTGGGAGTTGATGGGGCCCGGTTGGGAGGCCTCTTTGAAGAGAGTTGTGGAACCCCAGCCCACCATCATTTCTCTTTCTCCCTTTTGCTTTCTGGCAACTAGGTGAGTAAATTTGCTCTCCATGCACAATCCCCAAGAAGTGCCGCTTCCCCAGAATGCGGCCAGCTTTATGGGAAGCTTTTCAGAAATGGATAAAATATACTGTTACGGCAGGTTTTTCCTCCCCACCGGCCTCCTGGTCCTGCCACCATGGTCCCGCCGCCACATGAGCCCCAAATAACACTCAGAGACTCTGTATTTGATACAATCCTGTTGGCCAATTACCATTATTGTTTATGGGCTAGCTCTGTCTTAATGATTAACCCATTTCTACTTATCTAAGTATTTCCACGTGGCTCATCTTATCAGGGAGCCGCGGCTGGCGTCTTGCTTCCTCCATGCTCTACATCTTGACCTCTCCTTCCCACTTCCTCTTTCCTCCTCCTGGTCTCCTAGTCCCGCCTATCTAGTTTCCTATTGGCCAACAGGGCTTTATTAATTAACCAGTATGAGAAACATATTTACAGAATAACATCTCCCATCATCTCCTCTTTTCTATCTAAAATAAAAGAAGGGGTTTAACCTTAACATAGCAAAATATATCATACAACAGTTATCAAATAAGAATCACAGTAAACAATATTTAGTCCATTAACATTTAGTAAGACTTAAACAAAATATCATCTATCCTATCTTTGTGAGTCTAAAATCCTCAGAAATGGATAGAATATACTCTAGTGATAAAAACAGAGATGCAAAATCACAAACCAGTAACTGTCATTTACTATGGTTTCCCAGTTCTAGGTACATGGACTAGAAGCACTAACACA
Organism: Cricetiscus sungorus; assembly: GCA_030556225.1. Taxonomy (NCBI): domain Eukaryota; kingdom Metazoa; phylum Chordata; class Mammalia; order Rodentia; family Cricetidae; genus Cricetiscus; species Cricetiscus sungorus. The sequence goes on along the minus strand of JANBXA010000734.1, from coordinate 99,583,421 downwards.
GTGGATCAAAACAGGCCTCTTCTCTTTTTTTAGCTGATTATCCCAGGTACATCACAGAAAGCAGACTACCACACTGACTGAGGCCATTGTGTTACTACTGGTCTGGGTCCAGGCAAGATGGTGTCACATTCTTGGCCTGTTATTCAAGAAGTTGAAACAAATGTTTACACACTTGCTAAGTAGCAGGGGCACATTATTCAAAGCACAGATTAGAGGGGATACACTGTCAGAATTGACAGAAGGGTCACCTGAGTGAGCATCTCAGGGCCCCAGCGTACTGTCTGAAACTCCTTTTGTGTAGGGTCTGAAGGAAGGACAGATTAGTTACTAAGGGGTGTGACTTGGATGGTTCTCTATTTTGATTGATAGATTAGGTCATATAATTATTTTTCTACTGAGCATGCCTCTTCCCTAGGGAATCTGATTTTGATAATATGCACATCTGTTTATGAGTAGTTATCAGACAGTAAATAGGGGGTTTTCTCTAAAAGTTCAGTTGAGGACAAAGGTCTGCCTTATGGCCCTAAACCAATGCTCAGATGACTCTAGTGTGTGTTAAACTGACAAAGGCAGGCAGCACTGTGTGTGTAGTGCCTACAGGTAAGGGCATTACTGTTAGAAAAAGGGTGTGTATATAGTCTAAGTCAAATGAGTTTCAAGGTTGCTATTTCATTTTCTATGCTTGCTTACCTCAACTGGCCTGTCACCCAAAGGCTGATTCCGAACCAGATGTGATGTCCCCAATGCTAATAGATGAGAGGCATCTGTAGATGGCAGAATTCTGAACACAGAGTGTAGTTAGTTCTCTGTGAAGTGCATGTCTCTCTCCTTGCAGGCTAGTGACTCAAGTAGAGCCATTTGGAAAGAGGGATCCTCAATTCCTCAATTGAGAAAATGGTTCAACAGATTTGCCTATGGGCAAACCTTGAGGGCATTTTCTAGATTAATGATTGATGTGGGAGGGCCTTGTTCACTGTGGACAGTGCTATCCTGGGATGGTGGTCCTGGGTGCTTCAAGAAAGACTGAGCAAGCCAGTAAGCTGCCCTTCTCCACGGCCTCTGCTCCAGTTTCTGCCTCCAGATTCCTGTCTTTAGTTTCTGCCCTGACTTCCCTCAGTGATGGAGTAAGATTTGAGAGTGTAAGCTAAAATAACCCTTTTCCTCCCCAAGTTGATTTTGGTCATGATGCTTTATCACAGTAAGGGAAATTTGAAGATCTTCTTTCTTGTCTTCCTCCCTTCCTTCTTGTTCTCAGTCACAGGTGTCTAGATAGTGAGAACATGGAAACTAAGAGGTAGTTAGAAAAGGGACAGAAGACACTAAGTGTGCATCACAGCCCTTTAAGTGTCCCTGCTTTAATTCTCTGAAATCAATTTGGGCGTCCCAAACTCTGCTATGTGGCTAAGAAGATGCTGTAATTAACTTTTGAGTTTTAAGTGGTTTTCATCTCTCTTCCTTTGTATTGACACTTTTTAATTTGTTTCCTTGTCACCCATTCTTTTTCTCTCCTATGCACATACCTGGCCCATGATAATGAGTGGACTCATGTAATTATAAGGTCTCAATTCCATCAAAGGACTTGGATGCAGCTGTGGATTCTGTCAGAGATATGAGCAAAGCTCCAGGGGCTTAGAACTTACCTGTGTTCTGATGGAAACTTGGTTCTAGTTGTCCCAGATGTGGTACAGATGTGTCCCAGATGTGTTCTGAAGAAAAGGAACTTTTCACTATAACCACTGTTGATGGGCCTCCTTGGTCTGGGAGTGCTAGTCATAGAAGAGTTGGAGAAATATCACTGCAGCTTAGAATGGGAGTGACTGACATGTACGGTGTATCTTTGTGCCAAGAAATTGCTTTCATTGGTCCTAATTAATTATTTCACAAACTTTCTGGGAATTGAATCAGCTACCATGGAGAGCTCAGCACTTTGGAGACTGTCCACACTGTGCTTGCTGGCAGCAATGCTGGTACTGGCATTTAACTATGCAACCACAGCCCTCACCAACCCCGAGTAACTAGTATTGGCTCCAATTTTAAATAAAAGAGTCCAGAGATATTAAGTGACCTTCTTAAGACTTCACAGTCATTGGGTGAGATACAAGCTCACATCTGGATGGCTCCAAAGTCATCAATGTTACACACTACATTGCATCTAGAGAATAAAATCCTTCAGTCATTGACCCAGACAAAGTTTGAAAGGGTTTGGTGAACAAGGACAATGCTCTGTAGGGAATGAGAATGAAGAGTTGAAGCAATTGTCCCCAGGTAAAGAGCACTAGGAAGTTCCACTTATAATCTTAGGATAAGAGGTGCAGCATAGGTCCATGATGGTGGGAAGGCCTGATGAAAGCATAGCGGGGTCATGGGGTCCCCAGTAAGTGATGAAAAGTAACACTGGGATTGAGAGTAGGCCATGGATGCTAAGATGTGACTCATTTGGTCCCAATCACATACTAACAAGATTGCCAGTGCCTAGGGAAGACTCAAAGAAATTCCATCCATGGTTTCTGCCTTCAGGGAATTGACAATAGGACCAAGGAGATGTATGTGTGTCCTCTGTGCTATAAACTTACAATGTGAGGCCATGTGGGAGAGTAGTGAGGACATGGGCCACTCACTCTTTCCTTCTCACCCCTTTATTCACAGCAGAATGCAGCAGCTGAGGGGTGCTGAGAAGCCCTTTGCACCCACCTCTTTGTCTTACTCTCCATGCTCTCTGATACCGACCCGACCCTCCCCCACCCCATCTACTTCCCACAGCATATTGAGCTTTTGAGACTACGTGACTCCTCACATGTCTAGAGCTGGGCTGATGCCCATACTCCCCAGGAACACCCTTTTTCCTGTTACAGCAGCCTCTCAGGTCTTAACATGGTCTTCTCTTACAGGAAGCCTGCTCTGATCTTTGCTGGGCTCTTAGGCTGTCACAGTAGCGGTCCTTCCAGGCACAAGAGAAGCTCTCCAGGGGCTGAACAAATTTGTCTTGTTCACTATAGTCATTCCATACCTTCACAGTAACTGGCACAGAGTTGACCTGAAAAGAAAACCTGTTGAGTCATCTGATTTGTCTCTGGTTATTCGGTGTCTAGAGTAGCTCTAAGAAACATCTAAAGGCCTATCTTCATTGGTCTGCATTACCACTTAAAGGTGGGGTTGGCCATGATCCTCACTCTTCACTTTACCCGCAAGGGAACAGGCAGGATGCAGGCAGATTGGCACCAGAATCCACAGTCCTATCCACTATTCTACTGCTCCAAGCCTTGTGCAAAGGACACATTGATATCACTGTCTATTGTCCTAGAGTCCTTCTTCTGGAGGGTATAGGGTGTATTGAATGCTATTTTGTTGGTTTAGGCCATGAATGGGGGTTTGCCCCAAGAGGTCCCAGTTAAAGTGACAACACTGCCACTTTTAAACATAAAGAACCAGAAGGAGCTTCCAGAAGTACAGGGAGATCCAAGGAGGCTGCTGCCCTTCCTTTTGATTGCTTCTGACCCTGAAAGTCAGCAGATGAGTTGCGGCTTAGCCACCATTTACCTTGCACAAGCAGTGTGTGCTCAGCTCATTTGGTTTCATCGAGTGTGTAACCTGAGCCCCATACCTGTAGGCGGGCTTTTCTGTCCCACCAGCCAGGCTTGATACGCTTACATTTCAATGAACCCACACTGCTTGTCTATGCTCTGCTGTGTGGCTCGGTACCTTTTCTCAGTATGGCAAGTTCACCTCTGGCTTCTTCTGCATCTCCTCATGACTTCTCAGACTCCTTCTCCTCCTCCTTTTCATGCTCTCTTTTTGTCTGCCAGTCCTCTACCTGTCCAGCTATTGTCCAGTCAGCTTCTTTATTAACTCAGTCACAGTGACATACTCCCACAGTGTAAAGGAATATTCTGTACACACCTGTGGCTGAGAAGACAGAGGGGAAAGCTTTGGTTGCATGGGAAATAAGCGAATGTTGTGGTGACCCCAAACCATAAAATTATTTTTGTTGCTACTTCATAACTGTAATTTTGCTACTGTTATGAACTGTAATGTAAGTACTTTTGGACATAGAAATTTGCCAAAGGGGTTGAGACCCACAGCTTGAGAAACATTGCTCTAGATCCAATACATCCCTGTATCCCTGAAGCCATGGCAGGATTCTGAGTCCCATCACATATGTTCTTACAGGGCATATGCTGCTTGAGCTCACAACCCTACTGAGCTGCCACTGGGTTCTACAGATGCTATGTGACACCTGCCTATCTCAATGACACCTTCACATTCTGAACGCTGCTCCCAGCACAGTATGGGCCTTTACCTAAAGGCTTTCCCAGATGACAAGAGTATGCTCAGCCTAAGACTTTGGTGAGCTCACCACCCTGACCCTGCCAGCACCAACTGGGAAGTTGATGAGGAGCTATTCTGAATCTCCCATCCTCAATGCTGTGACATGTTCTGTGTAGTTTTCCAATATTCTAGACTGGAAATTGATTAATAACCCCCTCCCCTGTAAGTTTTATTACCTTTCTTGTTACTCCCTCCTATGTACTCCCAGGGGTCAGCTCCAAAAAAACTAATTGTACTCGAAGGCTGGCCTTGGGGGAGCCCAAAGCTAGGATATCTAAGCCCTAGACATACATGGACAATGAAAACATGCTGTGTCTTCAAGATACTCACTTTCAAGTTGAGAAAATCCAAACATACATGTACATGGAAGTTTCTGTCCCTTGCGGTCCCGAAGCTGTGTAGTTCCAAATAAACACACAGAGGCTTATATTAATTATAAACTGTTTGGCCTATTGTTCAGGTGTCTTACTAACAAACTCTCACAACTTAAATTAACCCATGATTCTTAACTATGCTTATCCACGTGGCTTGGTACCCTTCCTCAGTAAGGCATTCTCATCCTGCTTCCTCTGGCTGTGTCTGCCTTTCCTCTTCCCAGAATTCTCCAAGACTGGTAGCCCCACCTACACTTCTTGCCTGGCTACTGGCCAATCAGCATTTTATTAAAGCAATACGAGTGACAAGACTTTACAGTGAACAAGAGCATTATCCCACATCACAAACAAGCAAACCAGTGACTACGAAAGTGTGGAGAACACTGTAACAAAGGCTCACACAACTAAAATCAGACAAGAGTCCCTGAAAACACTGGGCATGATGTGGGGAGCAGTCAGAGAGTGCATTAGCTGCTTGCCTCAGGGCTGAGTGTGCCATGCTATAAGGGAGGTAATAGCTGTAGGAGAGGCGCTCTGTAAGATGACTGGTGTGTGCACAGTCACAGAAACCAGGCGATGACAGTGGGCTATGGCTAAGGATATGCTTCTGGGGTGTATCTATGTGGACCTACTGTGTTCCTGAGCATGTGGATTCCCGCACAGGCTCCCTTACCCCTGACCCTAGTCTAGACCCGCAATCAGAGCACATAAGGCTTTGGCAGTCTGGCTGTAACCATGCCCATCACAGCTATCACTGTGCTCTCCAGCCCTATCCCACCCTCTATCCTGCCCACCATTCCACTCCTTTGCTGAATTAAACGGTTAATTTCTGCAGGCCTGTTTGTGCCCTTTCTAGACATGCCACCATGAGGGCAGGGAGCTTTCTGCCCCGTTCATCTTGGTACACTCAGAGCAACTATATCTGGCACAAGATGGGTGTCGGCAAATGTGTATTGACTGATGAAAGGACTATGGGCACGAAGGCACATACCTGTAATCCCAGCATTCAGGGATGCTGAGACCTAGGCCCTTGATTTCCAGTCCAATCTCGCTACATATCAAGTCCAAGGCTAGTCTGAACTATACAGTGAAATTCTGTTTCAGAGAGTGAGACTTTGAAGTTTATCAAATAATTTGTCTAGGAACCCAGTGTTGAGATATAATTCTGTGTTCATGACAGGCAGGAATTAGGACACTTGGCATTTCTCCCATCTCTTCTCT
>JANBXA010000734.1:99512500-99572500 GCA_030556225.1 Cricetiscus sungorus | reverse complement strand
ATGGGCTGGCTTGGAGCCAAAATCCGAAGTGTACATGTGTGTGCATGTGTGCCTGCGTGCGTGTGTGTGTGTGTGTGTGTGTGTGTGTGTGTGTGTCTAGCAGTCAACCAAGAACCAGCAAGAACCACTTATTCCCAGACAGTCCCAAGCCAGGTTGCCTTTTCTCTTTCCCACTCCTGCGGGTCAGTTCTGCTCGAAATGAACCAAGTTTACAAATCTCTTCTGGTTTGTACACTCCTATTATGCATACGAGGTGATGCATTTGTAACTGTCACACAAGTCAGGGTGATGCAGCACTCTCAGCTGACCCTATTCATTTAAATGGGTGCGTCTTGATGACATTGATTCATGTTATAAGTTATATCCATGCATTATAATCTTTATATGTCACCCCCTGGTTATTTCCACTACAAAGCAAGGGTGGGGGGTGGGGGTTGGGAGGCACGGCCAACGACAGTGAGGAGGATTTGAGAGTGCTGTGAGCAATATGAAGTCCATAGAAACTGCAGAGCTTTCGAGATGAGTTTATTATGTGTCCCCATCTTGAGAGAAGGATAATTTGCATGCGGAGCAGTCCTGGGTAAGATATCTTTTGCTGTAAATATTCTGCTAACCAGCTTATTAATATTTGGAGAACGTGTGCTCCCGATGCATATTGCACCAAACTAAAGGGGTAAGTAAACATGATTATGCATGCATGCAAGTCTTTATCAAGGTGGGGTTAATAATGTTTTAAAGCAGAACTATTTCTCATGGAAATAGCTGCTCTTAATAGCCTCTGTCTCTTTATTGTGCTTCTTTCAGAAACATAAATCACTAATATGTTTTCAGCAGCAAAGTACTCTCTTTTTCCATTGTATTCACAGATTTAGTGGCATTTCAAATAGATAAACACAAGCAACATCTATCAACACTACAAAAAGGGCGCCTTAATCAAAGCTCCAGGTCCCGGGTCTCAGCATCTCCATTTACCTTGAGATAAATCCATTGGTGTGACCACCACTGCACCGGGTGACAAATCACCCCAGCTGGCCGAGCAGCGCAAGGGCTTATTGGCCTTCCTTTAAGTGGTCTTACCCTTCAATGAAAAGGATGGGGCTTGTCAAGCAGGACCAGATTAAAGTTAGACAAAAAGAAATGATCTGTTATTAGAAAACTCCAATTGAGAATCACAAAACAGGAAAGAAATATGAATAAGAATGTCCAGGGGGGAAGACCATCTGATAGCAACAGAAATTAACTCTCATTATGGTAATAATAGATGGTCTGCAGTTGGAACTAATGAGGAGTTCAGATTAAGGAGGTGTGGGGTTCTGCTGGGGGTGGGGTGGAGTGGGGGAAAGGGTTAGCAGCCGCTCCAAGCATTCCTGTGCTAAGTGCAGATATGGCCGGGGTTCCAGGCTCTCTGGGCTGGTTGGTGATATTCTAGTGGTACATGGAATAATATGCTCTCCAAAGGTAGGGCTGACTCATGATTGCCCCTGTGCATCCTAGAACGCCTAAACTGGCAGGAACCTGTCTGAGAGGGTGCATGGATCTCCCCTTGTTAAAGAAAGGAATACAGAAGGCCAAGTAGAGAAAGTGCTTTGCCTACAGTCACTAATGCTAAGTTCTGGAGTTGGGAAGTGAAGTTACTCCCCCAATGCCAGAGTATTAAAGCTTTAGCTGCCAGCATGGTGCTAATGAGTCCTGGAAGCATTGATATGGGGAGTCTTCTGGTCACTGGGGCAGGGGCATACCCTGGAGGGGAATACCTAGTCTCTCTCACTTCTTTCTTAAAATTTTTTTTTCTGACAGGATCTCATCATATAGCTCCAGATGACCTGCAATGTGCTATCTAGGCCAGGGTGAACTTGAACTCCCAGAGATCCATCTGCCTTTGCATCCCAGAAGCTGGGATTAAAGGCATGTGCCACCCTCTCTGCCCCCTTGTTCTTCCTGCTTTGGTATCCCAGCTGTGAAACAAATGGCTTTGCTCTGCTACTTATACCTGCCACAGAACAACACAGTCACAAAACAATGAACCAAAATAAACCTGTTGGTGTTATAAGTTGATTACATCATGGACTTGTCACAGCAACAAACAGCTGACCATCATAGCAAGGCTGAGATGGAGCTGAAACAATCTGCTTGACTCTGTGATCTCATAGATGGTGAGCTGCCTTACTTTATTCTTGAATCAAAGCTCGATGCTCTACAAGCACCAGGAGGCAGCTGATGCTTTCAGGTTGCTAGGTACCAGCCCTTTTGTGTTCTCCTGTAACCTGCAGATAACCACCGTCAACCATCATCTCCATCTGACCGGGGAACTTAAAGAGCCCGAGCAGCTTCCTCAACATAGATTAGCAAATGGAACACTTGTCTTTGAAGTTTGTCAATTTGCCTCTAGACCTTCTGCCATAAACATGTGCTGCTATATTGTTAGACAATGACTTGTGGGAAACAAGTTCAAAGGAACAGAGGAGGCATAGCACAGATGATAACGTGCCCACAACAGGAAGAAACCTGGATGCTGGGAGGAGTCTCACTGCCTAGAACCCCGACACAAACAACTTCTTAAAATTCTGATCTCTCCCAAGGGAAAAAAAATTTGAAAAAGTCAGAACTGTGAGGCTCATAGCCTATGTGTGACTCTTTTTAAGCATACAGGCTATAGGAACAGCCATAGCATTGCTCTCCATAAAGAAAACAGTGCAACATAACACAAAGATCCCAGCTCCGTCATTTCTAGTCCATGTAATTTCTTGTCTTTCCCATTTCAGTTGTCTTTTGCATCTGAATCTGGAGCAAGTTACAACACTGTTTCATGCCTCCATTTCCTTTGGTAAACAAGGACATGTTACCAACCCCCAAGGCAGCTAGGAGGACTAAATTAAGTAAGCTGATGGATGTCAAGGGCATAGCAGAGCTCTTGAGGAAGCCGATGCCCTTGGCTGTTGGCCATGCCCAGCTTCAGGGGGAGCTGAGAAGTCTCTGAATTAGTGTCATGCCTTTCTTATGCAACAACCTAGAGAGTTCTGAGCCCAGGGAAGGCACTGTCTCAGAGTCATGGATGGAAGGGGCTGCTCCCTGCCTGGTGTCCAGTGAGCTCATGAAGTTCAATCCAACCTCTGAAATATCCTTGGTGATAAACATCTAAGATTGGTCATCCTGAGTTTTTTGTTCCTTTATGTTAGGCCCCATGTTGGGTGGGTGTTGGGCAAAATCTCAAATACGAATGAAGGGAAGAAATCCTGACCTTCAGGGAGGAAAATGAGAGACACAGCTCAGCAATGTCATCTCCCACATTTGAGGTGCCATAAGCATCGCTGATCTCATTGCATTTCCTCAGGGCTAAACGTGGGAAAGAAGTTCAAAGACAAAGTTGCACATTGCTCTATTTGATGTGTGAAGATGCCCTATTATTACAACATCATTTTTGGAGTCCTTTATGTCTACAGTCTTTTTCACTCATTGTTTGGACAGACAGTCAAGCTGGATTAAAACATGATTTGCATTCATCCTAGCTGACAATTCTGGGAGGTCCACTAGTGCCTTTGTTCGATAGAACAACATAAGTGTGCACTCTCCATGTGCAACTCAATGAAGTGTAAAAGAGAAAAGATATTTCTGGCACCTCTAATGTCTACAATGGCCTCAGCATTTATTATACTTCATACTTACTAAAGGCATCAGAATTTCAAGACAAATGGGGTATCTAATTACCGGCAAGAGTATTGACATATTTCATATTTGTGATTATGTCTAAATGCTACCGCCTTCTTGATAAACTTCAATTAATATGCTTTCAAGGTTCCAAATGTAATTTTCAGATTATACACAGACAGGGACCTCACCACTGAATAGTTTTAGTGTTTGTTATGCTGTGGCAGTGTGAGAAGCAGAGCATCTAATGATCATTTTATATTTAGTACAAATAGATTTTTAAAAATTTAGCTCAAGCAAAATGCCTAGGACATAAATGAGGTGGTTGCTGAATTCTGTGGCTTCAGAATCAGTATGGTTAATGGGAAACTGTTTCAGAGCCTCTGCTGGCCATTGCAAAGGCAGTCCCGTTCTGCCTTTTCCACAGAGCGAAATCTTTCTGAGAACAGTGCTTGCCACTGATAGGTTTAAAGCCCCTCAGGTGCTGCCCGTTGTGTGCATTGCTGTCACTCTGTCTTCTGAGCAGTGAGGAAGCAGTGATGGATAACACAGAGAATAATACATGATCCTTGATTGAATGCAAAGCTATAATTCAATCGGGGATCTGATGACGTCACAGCGCGTGAGACCAGAGCTCAAAGAGGTTTAAATAGAATCCAGGTAATCCCTGTATTCTGCAGTGGAGACTGATGATAGGGCTATGTGGGCCTCCCCAAGTGAGAAAAGCTTCTAAGAGTATAAATGGCTTAGGACGAGGTCCCTTGAACCTCCAGGAAGACAATAAGCGTGACAATCATGCCACCTGATTCTGATTATTGCCTTCTTTGCTCCTCGCATGTGTAACCAACAAGTGAAAATTCTCAGGTGTGTGTCAGCTTTCTCCTCTTAGTGTTTCAAGGTGTCCTCCATGCTGGGTGGCCAACATTGCTTGGCCGAGAATTGTTGCCTGAAGACTTGTTATGACGAGTGCTTCCAAATACTCATGCAAGTCCGACTCAGTGGGACCGGGGTGGGGCCAGAGCTATCTGTGTAATGAGTGGACACAGGTTTCAAAGGGGCATTTGTGGATTGTTTTCTGCCTGTGCAGACTGCTTGATGCAATCAAGCAACCAAAGATAGGGGTGCTCTGTTTCCCTTCGGTTAAATAAGAACGTTTTCTCAAAGAATCAAACACGGAGTGATTCTCAACAAGTTAACATTTCCTCCTGGCGGATATCGCATCTATTGGAACCTACTTTTCCTTCACCTTAGTGTTCCCCACTCAGGAGTGGCCACCAGGATGCCTGCTTCATCTTGCAGGCCTTCCAGCATTGTCAACGCGCATTGATAGATCGAAACGGGCAGTGGTAGGCTGCCTCAGGTCCAGTGATGCTTTTCTGTTGCTGTAGATGGAACTCACATGAAGCCATGTGAGCATAGGACAGAGTGATTTCTCTTTCCAGGGTTACTCTACCCAAGCCAGGCCTCCCATAACCCACAGGGGTGTCTAAAACTTAGTAAGAAAAGTAAGGTGCAGTACCATGTGTCATGTCGACTTCCCTTTTATTCAAACATGGTGATTCATTTGATCCTTACAGTTTACTGAAGAGGAAGCAGGAGTACAAAGGCCCTCAAAGATTTATGAACCACTCTTGGCTGTTCCCAGTTAGTAACTACCTCCTTAAACAGAACAAAGGTGAGGGTTAGTGGAGGGATGAAGCATGGAGGGAAGGAGGGGGAGGGAGGGAATGAAGGGGAGAAGAAAGTAAGGAAAGAGGGAAGGAAGAAGGGAGGAAAGGAAGGAAGGAGGGGGAAGGAGGAAGGGAGAGAAGAGGGAGAAATAGGCAGTTGGAGGCAGAGACAGAGAGACAGACGGAGATTGGGACTTGATCAAGAGTGGAAAGTTGCCAGGCAGTGGTGGCGAATGTCTTTAATACCAGCACTCAGAAGGCAGAGGCAGGTGGATATCTGTGAGTTTGAAGCGAGCCTGGTCTACAGAGTGAGTTCAAGGACAGGCTCCAAAGCAATACAGAGAAACCTGTTTCGAAAGCAAAACAAACAAAACAAAAGAGTGGAAAGTTGAATAAAGACAGCAATCTTGCAACAAATCCTGACTGACTATTCAAGATGGATCCTCTCCCTGATCAGTATTTAGAGCAGATCCCCAGCCCCTCTGTCTCCCTGACTGAAGGTTTAGAGTGGATCCTCTGTTTCCTTGACTGACAGCCTGGGATGGATCCCCTGCCCCCTCTAACAAGGGAACTCACCATCCCTCTTGGAAACAAACAAGCCCTCATTTATTTATTTATTTATTTATTTATTTATTTATTTATTTATTTATTTATTTATTTATAAAGGGATTAGAACAGGATGATAGGTTTACAAGCTAATTAAATTTTAAAACAATATTTGTTTTCATTTTATTTAATTTTAGCGAAGCCATTCACTCCTCTGTATTGCGAAAGAAAATTCACCGTAGAAGTAAAAAAGAAAAAAAAATCAGCAATGATCAGTTTCACAGAACATAAGATTCTCCATTTTATGGCTGGTGTTAAGAAGACAACAAATGAGGTAGGGGAGATGTGGGAAAAGGGACCTTATGTACTGTGGATAGCAATGGAAACAGTATAGCTCTCAGTGTGGTGGCTTCCTCAAAAACCTAGGGCCAATGAGCAGCACACGCTGTCTGGAGACTTCCAGCCATGTGACCCAGCTATCGCTCTCCAGAATACACCCAGAGGAAGCTACCTTAGCACCTCCCAAAGAAGCTCATCATTTACTTTATTGCTCACAGTAGTAGAGATCTAGAAGTGGCCCAGATACCTATCAAACACGCGCAGGAAAAGAAAATGTGGTAATAACCAGTTAAGAAAAATAAGCCAAACTTAGAGGGACAAATAATACCTTTTCTCTCATATACATACATATCTGTCTGTCTGTCTACCTACCTGTCAATGGCATGAACATGAAAGAGGGACTTTGAGGAGAGTGGAAGGGATTTAACAGTAAGGGGAGGAACAACAGAGGATAATGAGTAGAAGAACAAAATATGGCATGCTTTGTGTCATGTAAGGATCTAGATTTGACGGTGTAGCATGTGTATACACAGAGACGCCATGAAAGAATCCTGGTGAGGCAGCAGGGGCAGCGGTAGGGTGGGATATGATGAGCAAGGCACACAAATATACATGCCTAAAAATGTCATAATAAAACTCATTATTTTGTTAAGCAAATTAACTTTAAACATGGGACATTTTTACCATTTTGCCAGTCTTTAAGTGTGCAGGTGGAATGTGAGTCAGCTTTCCATTTCTGTAACAAATACCTGAAATAATCGGCTTGAAAGGAGGGGTCCATCTGGCTTGTGCATTTGGACGTTTCCACCCGCATGGCTGGCTGCGGCTTTGGGTCTACTGTGGGGTAGAACAGCTCAGCAGGCGTGCTGGACATGGGAGGCTGCTCACCTAGGGCCAATGAGCAGCAAACGCTGTCTGGAGACTTCCAGCTAGGCCCACGTTTTAAAGGCCCCACGACTTCCCAACAGCACCATGGGCTGGAATGAAACCAACCTTAAAAGGCTATTTCCCCAGCCTCCCCAAGGCCCACCCCGACAGCTGCTATTCTATTTCCTATCTCTATGTACTTGACCCCTAGTGCCCCGCCCTGACTAGGGTTTGTTTATTTGATTGGTTGGCTTTGACGTTGTTATTGTTTTGTTTGGTTTTGCTTTGTCAACTAGACAAAAGCTAGAATCATTTGAAGAGGAACCCTCAACTGACAAAATGCTCCCACCAGACTGACCTGAATTTTCTTTATCAGTGGTTTATGTGGGAGGACTCAGCCCACCAGGGATAGTGTCAGCCTGAGCAAGCGGTCTTGAGTTGCGAAGGAAGTAGACTGAGCAAGCTGTGGGGAGCAAGTCTGTAAGTAGCATCCCCCCATTGCTTTCTGCTCCAGGTCCTGCCTCCGGGTTCCTGCCTTGACTTCCCTGGATGCTGGACCACAAGTGTACAGTTAAATTAACCCTTTCCTCCCTGACTTTATTTTGGTAAAGGTGTTTTATGATAGCAATAGAAAGTCTAACTAAGCCACACCCCATGCAGGTGAATCATAATATGTGTTCTTTTATGTCTGGCTTATTTCACCTAGAGTATTTTCAAGGAGCATCTCTGCTGTAGTGTCCATGCAACTTTCCTTGTTAAAGCTACCCTCTGTACATATGTTCTAAATTTTGTTATTCATTTCTCAACAGGCATCTGAGCTGTTTCCACTCTGTGGATATTGTGAGTAATTCAGGCATATAAATTTCTGGGTCTCTGTTTTCACTTACCTTGGGTACACACACACAAAAATGGGACTTTTGGACCAGTTGGTGATTCTATTTCTAAGTTTTTGGGAATCACCACGCCATTGTTTACAGCAGCTTTTCCATTCCATAACTCTACCAGCATGAATAAACATTCCCGTGTTCCTATGTCATTGTCATTACTTATCATTTTCTGGTTGTTGTTTATTGTTGTTTTTATAATCATCATCTTAATGTATACAAAGTGATGCCATTATAATGGTCTATTTTGACATCAGAATACTGAATTGTGACATTATAATGCTCCATTGTGTCATTACCTTAATGATTAGTGATATTGAAGACGTTTTCTTGTACTTCTTGGGGACTTGTGTACTTTCTTCAGAAGAAAAGGCAATTATGAATTTCAAAAATTTAGTCTTTGGAGTAGCCAAATCTTTGGTGGATATGGTAAAGATAGAACACTAGTACACTGAATGGACAAGAGGAGGGGACAGACTCAAATGGGAGACAAGAGCATCCAACAGGGCTGCACGCCCTATAGACAGGCATCCACTCTGCTGTGCCCCATTCCTCCCCAGGTAGAAAGCTTACAGGACGTTCAAGACAGTTTTGGTGCCCATGTTTCAGAGCAGAGATAACCTATGCCCAAGTGTCTGCAGTCCTGGTGAGAGGTAAGACCATGGATTGCATGAAAGCAGAGGAGTGTCTCGTAGATGGGTGGAAGACCATCACATAGGATGCACTACATGGGAGCTGTAGGAAACATCAGGATGTATTTTTTCCATGTTCAGGAGGCACAGCAGTCCTAAACAGGACACTTCAATGACCTAGATAGATGATAATATTGGTAGCCACTGAGGATTTGGTAGTTCCCTGCCCAGCTCCAAGGCACAAGCTTGAGGCAACAGGAAGGGAAATCCTGCACTGCTGAGGTTAGACAGAAGCTTATGCTTGAAGTACAATTGATTAAAAAAAAAAGTTTTGTCAAAATGCCAAGAAATCAAATACTTAAGTCATTGCCACGGACTGGAGAACAAATTTGACATCATATCCAGGAAAGGAGAGAGAACAGACCTTAAGTGAGGCAGCCTAAAAGGAAGACAGTACTCCTTTCTTATTATTCTCATTTTACAAACCAGGACACTGAAAACAACAAAATGATCTAAGAAGCTAGAATAGTTTTGCAGACGTGGTGCCTTTGGCAGCATCTCTCTGACTGTTCTTTGCTGCTGGGCCACCTTGTATTGTGTGTGGTGTTTAGTTAACAGCATCCCTGGCTTTAGCCACACAAGATTCCAATAGAGTCACTACTAGTTGTGGTCAAACATGTCTCCAGACATTGGAAAATGCCTCTTGAAGAACACTTGATCTTCTAGCACTTTCTACCCTTGTTAGAGACCACTGGGCAATGACAAGGGTAAAGGGCATCCTATTTGCTGGTTCGGAGACATACAGTCTGGTGTCCTTTCTGCAGCCTCCATTCTAGCCTGCCATCTCATCAGCACTGCTTAAAACACTTAAAACATCTACTTATTTCATTTTATATACATGGATTTTTTTGTCTGCTTGTATGTCTGTGTGCCATGTGCATACAGTGTCCATGGAGGCCGGAAAGAGGGCATCCGATCACTTGGAACTGGAGTTACAGATCATTGTGAGCCACCATGTGGGTACTGGGGACTGAAGCAAGGTTCTCTCCAGCTCTGAAACCACCTTAAGTTGGTCATTGGAAGGGCCTCGCCATCCACCCATCTTCCTATTCTATATGTAAAAACTGCTGACCAGAGAGTTCCCGTCACCTGTTCAAAAGCGTAAACCCTATGCTCAGGTTAGCTGATAGACCACCCAGGTCTCCTGTCTTCAGTTCAGGTTTTATTCACTTCCCATCAACACCTAGGGCAGACCCTGGTTCACAGAAACTCCATTGCAGCCTTGGGAAGAAAGCAGGGCTGGTTAACAGTCCTTTAAAGGGCTATTTTTAGGTAACATGAGGGGGGAAATCAGGATTCAGCTCAATTGAAAATATGTCTGGCATTAATTCATTGTTAATTGACCGGGATGAGTAAAAAGATGGCTATTCCAAGGCCTCTTTAATGGAACTATTAGTGAATTTTCAGGTCAACTAACTCCTGTCACTGCCTGACAAGGGAAATGGCAATCATGTGAGTGTTAGTAAGACTCACTGCTCTCAGAAACAGGAATTGGCTGTCCCAGTCTGTCAGGTTCTATGTCCTTAGCCCATGAGTGAATCCCTAGCCCCTTGACCCAAGACCCTTCACTTCACTGAATAACCCCAGTCTCTCCCTAGATGTGCACAAATCTTGAGGCATCTGAGATGCTCTCCTAGGAAGGATTGTAGGAGCTGGAGGGGGTCAAGGACACCACAAGAAAACCCACAGAATCAACTAACTTGGCTCCTAGGGGCTCCCAGAGACTGAAGTGACAACCAGGGAGCCTGCGTGGGACTGATGTAGGCCTTCTACATATTATATGAAACAGTTGTGTATCTTGGTCTTCTTCTAGGACTCCTAATAATGGGAATGGTGGCTGTCTCTAACTCTTTTGCCTGCTTTTGGGACCCTTTTCCTCTAACTGGGTTGCCTCTTTTAGCCTTGATGTGAAGGGAATTGCCTAGTCTCACTGCAACATGATATACCATGTTTGGTTTGATATTACTGCCCTTTTCTGAAGGGAAACAGAGGAAGACTGAATCTGGGGGAGAAGGGTGGTAGGGGGATAGGGAAGAGAGGAGGGAGGGGGATGCAGTTTATGAGAGGAATAAATTAAGTGCAGATAAATAATAAATAAATAGAAGCGCTCTCCTGGCACTCCAGGGTGGTCCTCCTCACCATGCACTCCCGCACTTCTTACTTCCACCGTGAAGGCTTGTTCGCAGCTGACTAATGCAAGGCGGCTCAAGGCCAAATGTGCAGCAGCCAAGCCCACACCTTCAGGCTTCCATGGCTGGCTTCTGTACCATCATCTGCGTCACCTCCCCAACTTGGCTTTTCTTTCCCAAATGATGGTTACTGTCTTCCTATGTTTCTCTTCTTCCTGAGTGTACAGGGTTGGAAGCCTGGGGCAGCTGGGTGAGTGGGAAACCATTTCTCTCTCCATTACCAGTAAATTTCTAATGTTAAAACCCCTTCACGTGTTTACCTCCTGTATAAAACCATTCCAGCTGTCTATGGAGAGCTGCAGTTCCACATTTCTTTTTGTTGTTGCGATCCATTCATGCATCTGTCATCTGGTATTCACCATGCAGCAATTTTTAAAAATTTTATTATATTTATTTATTTATTGTGCATAAGTGTGCATGTGTCCATGTATGTATGTATGTATGTATGTATGTATGTATGTATGTATGTATGTATGTGTGTATCATGGTACACAGTGTGGAGGACAGAGAACAACCAGCATTAATAGATTTTTTTCATTCCACTGCGTGGGTCCCAGAGATTGAACTCGGGTCATCAGACTTGATAACAAGCACCTTTACCAGCTGAGCCATCTTGCCAGCCCTGTGTAGCAATTTATATTCAAATCTGACTCACAACTTGACCAACCTAAGGGATGCCCAGACTGATGATAAAGCACTATTTTTAGGTACAACTATGAAGGGATTCACGTTTGAACTGGTGGGGTTGATACATTGTCCTCCATGATGTAAGAGGTCCTCATCCAAAGCAGTGGGATTCTGAAGGCGTCAAACAGCAGAGGGAAAGAAGCTTTTCTCACTCAGCTTCTGCTCTGGCTTTGCAGCAGCCATCTTCTCTTGCATGAAGGCATCCATGCTCAGACCAGAACTTGTCATCACTCTGTTGGTTCAAAGCCTCGGAACGTCAACTGAATCACATCACCTCCTTTCCTGGTTCTTCAGCTTGGAGCAAGCAGATCACAGAGCTTCTAAGTTTTGTAATCGGGGAGCCAATTCTGACAACAAGCCCTCATATATACCAACAACCCCCAACTTCACAATGGTCTGACTTTTAATTTTTGACTTTGCAGTGGTACAAACACAGTATGCATTCAGCAGAAACGGTACATCAAATGTGGACTTAGATATGTGGCACAGAAATGTGGGCCAGCAACCAACCACTTAGTGACCTCTAGACATGGAAACTCAGACTTGGTATTGGCTCTTACTATTTGGTCAGCAAACATTTCTCTTTACTTAGCGAGCTCTTTAAGAGCAAATGCTTCTTTTTTGCCTCGAGTGGCTTCCAGGGAATCACAATGATAATGACATTCATTTCAATAGTTCCTTCCATCAGCTGAGTCTTGACCTGGGTATCTGGACAATTCCCAGTCATCCTTGAAAGACTCCATGACATCACTAGGAGTAGACATCCAGGGCACACTTACATAAAAATGACAACCTCACTTGCTAACTTTCGGAGAGCTTCTATGAATACAATTCCTCTCAACATGCATTTAAATCAGTATTATCCTTGCTTCATAGTTTGGAAACACTGAGACCCAGAAATTTGTTCAGAACAACTAACTAGCAAAGAGTAGATGTGAGTCATCTGACTTCACAACCCAGGCTTTTACTGCCACTCTCTGAAGCAGAAAGCACTTTAGTTTATTCTAGTTGTCTCCTACAGTGTTCAGAGTCATGCCAATAGCAGGGATTCAATGTTTGTTGAATGGGTAAATTTTGGCATGTGGGGTCCAACATTCCCCTTTCTTATCTGTGAAAATTAAACATCCACTCATTCACCTACTTTTATCCATTCCATTGGTATCAAATGTACTGAGTCCAGAGAATTGCCTGTCATTGTTCTCAATACTGAACATTCAAAGACCAGTGGGACAGAGTTAACTTTGCATCTCAAGCATTTTGAAAAGCCCCTGGCACATAGTGGGTACCTGACAAATGCCTGTGTGTGATAAATTATTGGCAGAGAGTTCAGTCTCTGGACTAGTTCAGAATGTTTGACTAAGTAAAGCTGAGCTATAGTCCATTTTTTTTTACAAGACAGGGTTTCTCAGTGTAGCCCTGGCTGTGCTGGAACTTACTCTGTAGAACAGGCTGGCTTCCAACTCATGGAGTTCCACTGCCTTTGCCTCCAGAGTTCTGTGTGGGCCACCACCACCTGGCAATGTTCTAATTTCTATTTTTATCATGTAGTTGTCACACCTGTTAACAGTGTTTTACACGTGAGAAAACTGAGGATTTGTGGAATTCTTATTAACAAACCATAATTTGTACATCTTATGGGCTATACTGTGATACATTGATACACATATCCAATGTATAATTATCAAATTAGGGTAATTAGCATGTACATTACTTTAAATGTCTGTAATCTCCTTTTCAATTTTTTTTTTATTTTTGAAGCTATAATTATATCATTTCCCCTTCCTTTTCCTCATTTGAAACCTTGCCATGTACCCATTTCCTCTTTCTCTCCTTCAAATTCATGGCCTCTTTTTTCTTTAATTGTTGTTATATACATACATACATACATACATACATACATACATATTCCTAAATATATAAATACAACCTGCTCAGTCTGTATGAGTTACTTGTATATACATTTTCAGGGCTAAACACTTGGTGTTGAATAACCAGTTAGCATGTTCTTCCCTAGGGATGACTATTTATTATTCCTTAGCTGTCTGTAGTTCTTTGTCTAGGGCTAAGGCCTCGTGGTCTCTCCCCTGTCCAAGTTAATATGTTTGTTGGTGACATTCTTGTTCTTCACCTTTTTATTTTGTATATTTGGATGTTTTTCCTGTATGTCTGCATATCACATGCATGCAGCACCTCAAGAGATCAGAAGAGGGTGTCAGATATCTTGGATGATTGCTAGTCACCATGTGGGTGCTGTGAATTGAACCTGGGTCCTCTGGAACAGAAGCCAGTGCTTTTTAACTTTTAACCATCTCTCTAAAACCATATTTATCATTTCTTTGTTAGAACATCCAAAATACTCTAGCTATCTGAGACATGCACCATGGTATTATTAACTTTAGTTGCCCTCTTGTGCAAGAAGACCAATGGCCTTCACTGCCTTCATCATAATGTCTGGATACAACACTCAGACTGCCACTCATTCCTCTGTCTCCATATGAACCCTTTGGCCATGCAAGTGGCTATCCTCATGATTACTCACTATGCATAAACTATTGCCTCTTTTTCTGGGATTAAGTTATTTTCTTGCTTGCTGTGTGTGTCCTCTTCATCCCCCAACTGTCCAACTCTAACCACTTTTTGATATGATTATCAAAATTCTTAACTGGAGAAGTGATGCCTCCTCAACATCATTCATGTGACAGTTGGCTTAGGATCACAATAGTTTCTCTGCGGATACCCTCCCCAAGTCTCCTTCCCTCCGTGACAATGACAAGTATCTCTTAGGAATACTCATGTGGCACCATACTTTCTTCAAGTCATCCTATGTGACAAGATCCATTTTGCTAAAGGACAGCCAGAGCAATAATACGTCTTCAAGTTGCTGAAGGTCATATTGGTGATACTGAATAGAAATAAAGTTCAAGTTCATATATGTATAAATTGCTTTTGCATTATTATGACACAAATACCCATTAGAAACAACTTAATGGTGGGAAGATTTATTTTGGCTCATGGTCTCAGAGAAGTTTATTTCATCATGGCAGGAAGGGTGTGCAGAGAATCTCAGTCTATGATTGTGAGAGCACGTGGTGGAGATCGACCAGGAAGTACAGAGAGAACCATGGGGCAAGGACTATAACCTGCCTTAGTGTTCTATTTATGCCAGGAAGGTCCCACTTCATGAAGGTTCCAATGTCTCCTGAAATAATTCCACCAGCTGGAGAACAATGTTTCAAATACAAGTCTACAAGGAATATTTAATATTAAAGCCATGACAATACTGGATTAACCTCAAGATTCGATCTCTTATTTATCATGCATACATGCATGCACACACATACATAGATACATATACACACAAACATACATACATACACACATTCTGTCTATCTTTGATTGGCAAAAAAGGTCAAACATTGTGACCAAAAACTGCCCAATGACATCCATTTCCAACAACCAGTTCAATCCAAGGCAGACACTTATACTACAATATGTTATTGCTCATATCTGCATCTGATTTGTTATTTAACTAATCCATCACACAATTCCCTCAGCTTCCTTCCAATCTCTGAAGACAATGATTAGGTACCTCAGGGCTTAGGCATCTGACAAATGTCTAATAACTGAGACACTGCACTAGGGCCAATGAGACGTATAGTGGCTTGAATGGAAGACAACAGACTGACATGGGGACAGTGACCATTTCCTAGGGGAAAACCCCACCAACTCCCCTTTAGAAAAGTGGTTCTCAATGTGCCTTATGCTGTGACCCTTTAATACAGTTCCTCATGTTGTGGTGACCCCTTAACCATAACTCTTTTTGTGCTACTTCCTATCTGTAATTCTGTTACTGTTAGGAATAATAATGAAAACATCTGTGTTTTCTGATGGTCATAGGTGACACCTGAGAAAAGGTTGTTTGGCTCTTGACAAGGGTCACGACCCACAGGTTGAGGACCACTGCTTTAGTAAGTGAATGCCGAGGTATTGGAGGAACTGTTTTTGTTTCTTTCTGTTAAATCAAGATAGTCCTTCTATGAATTCTTTTTGTACAGTTAATACCAAGGTTACTTTGCTAAAGAGTCGAATGTGGTCAGAGAAGGACAGGGGCAGCCAGGGACTATTGAAGAAAAATACAAAAACAAAAACAAACAAACAAACAAAAAACCTACAGCCCCAGCTGAAAACATCCACACACTCACACCCTTTTCAACACAGAACCAGCTGTTCAGCAGCAGGTACATGGAGGACCAAAGCAACAGCAATACATCAGTAATAAACATTTTATGTGCCCAAAGCTACTGCAATGGGAAAACCTAAGGTAAATGGCTTGCAAAGCCACATGGCGCATGCTGTAGCTGTGCCCTTCACAAGTGTCTTACATATGGCGCCCGAAATCGCAGTATACAAGATGAAAATACAGTAAAAAAACTCTTTTCTTTCACTTTTCTGGGGTATTAATGTGGGGAAATATTGCAAATGGTAGATACATGTAAATTGAGAGTAATTTGTAAATGACTTTGCCCTTGGTTTCTGCACTCTAGTAGCCTTAATAATAACCAAGCATGGTGCCAAAAGTGGCTGTCATGTGGTCTCTGCTTTGTGATAATACCTTTCAGCTGTGTAATGCCTCGTAAACGTGATCACTACTGCAGGAGCCTGTCTCTTCCAGGTTTAAGTACATCTGTCCACTGGCTGAACTTTGTACCAATTCCAAAAAGCTCAAACATACCCTTTAATTTTCCAAACCTCTATCTGCAGTCAAGCTAACATGTTGACCTCATCTGCCCTAGCCCTTTGTTCATCTCAATTAATTTAGAAAGTGATGAGAAGAGGGGTCCCCCTGCCCACAATACTCTCAAACACCAGGTGGGAAGTCTAATGGCAATGTCTGGAAAGTCCCTGGTACAGTTGCTAGCATTGTGAATGAATGACAGCCATTCTTAATTGTTCTGGTTTGAAAAAAAAAATGGCCCCCAAAGGGAGTGATACTATCAGGAGATGTGGCTTTGCTGGAGTAGGTGTGGCCTTGAGGAAGTGTGTCAATGTTGGAAAGGGTAGGATTTGAGGTCTCTTTGGCTCAAGCTATGCTCAGTGGTAGTCAGTTCACTTCCTGTTGCCTGCAGATCAAGATGTAGAACTCTTAGATCCTTCCCAGCACCATGCCTGTCTGCATGTCACCATGTTTCTTGCCATGATGATAATGGACTAAACCTCTGAAACTGTAAGCTAACTTCAATTAAATGTGTTCCTTTATAAAAGTTGCTGTGGTTGTGGTGTCCCTTCACAGCAACTGAAACCCTAACTTAGACATTAAATAACAGTAATTTGGAATGTACCAGGCTTGTTTTCCTATTCTTTTCTAAATATGGTGTTAAGAGAACCCAGAAGTTTGGGCAAGCCAGAGGCTTCAGGATGCCATAGAATCTTTGGTGGGATCCAGCATTGCCTCCATGGGTTGGGAGCAGCCAACAAGAGTCACAAAATACTTGTGGGAGTGTGGGGATTGATGGGACATTGGCTTGGGAAGAGAGCACAAGCAGAGAGGGATTCTACCCAGCTTCAGCCAGCTCCCTACATTGCTATTTCAGATCGTCTTCTCTGCAGCAGCGTGATACAGGGAGCTTTTACAAGACATTAACACTAAGCCCCCATTTCCTCATTAAACATCAGCATTTTGGAAAGATCCCTGGGCTTAGAAATAACTGCCCCAAATTATAGCCAGTATCCTCTGAGAGGGATCTGACCCATTTCTGGAACCAGATTCTTTTGTTCACATCACAGCTCTGCCACTCACTGGCTCCACAGCACAGGAGAGGCAGTGGCCCTCCTGGTGCTCAGTGGTCTTGTAGGGAAAGTTTGGCTCAGAACTGTCCCTGCTTCCTAGGGCGGATGTGATAAGGGATGAGTTACACTGCAGAAAGCACTCAGTACCCTTCATGTGTGAAGCCTGGCTAAATGTCAGCTGTTTCTGTGGCAGTTAGCTCATGATGTTTGGAGGATGCAACTGTTTTTTCAGGCCACCACCAGTAAAGCCTGACCCTGAGCTTCAGGGGTTAGCTAACCTTTGGGTCTCTAAGCCTCAGGGGTTGAAGAAACTGCTGTTCCAGCCATGTGTGCTTGGTTGGAGAGCCTCAGGGGCCTGTAAGCACTGGTCTTGATTTAATTATTTAGCCTAAATAGTATATTCTGGAGTTGCTTTGGGAACATGCATGCCAAATGACAGAATACATGATGAGTGCATTACAACAGGAGGCTCTCAGATAGGATTTCAAGAAAGACATTGGCTCAGCAGGGGCTTCTATGCCATTCATACTTCTTGAAGTTATTTTTGAGTTGGCTGTCATTGCCTTTCATGCACTTAAAATCAACCATAAATTCAAAAGGCATTTTGAAATTCAAAAGGAGCTTGAAAGCGTTATCTTTTCAATTCTTCATCCAGATGTTGCCATTTAAAAATATTTAATGTTGTTATTAATAATTTTTATTTGTGTGTCTATTCAGAAACGTGCATGACACGACATACATGTGAAAAATCAAAGCATGGCTCTTAGGCATCGATTCTCTCCTGATGACTTAAGGGATCTGGGGATCGGACTCTGGTTGTCGGGGCCAAGCACAGGATACCTCTACCCACTGAGTCATCTCCCTGGCCTGATATGACGTTTTTTGATAAAGGTCCTGAGACCTGATAAAGGTTTCAGAGATTTCTCACTGAATTGCTTCTGTTGCAACTATGTTCCACCATCATTGCATTACCAGAAAGCAGCCAAAGGCAACACACAAGTGAGTGGGTATGGCTGCACACAACCACATTTGCCAAACAGGCAAGAGGCCTTCTGGCTGCAGCTTTCCAGGTCCTGAGCTCCCTGCACACTCTCCCTCAGCTCCCATATGACAAGGTCTTCTCTGTTCTGACACTGCTCACTATAAGGTGGCAGACTTGAAGGTGGTGGCTATGCATCCTCTTTCCACTGCCCAGGTCATAATGTGCCAGCTTTTCCCCTTTTGCCCAGGCTCATGCTCACCTCTACCCACCCCATTCAAGGTGCATTTGCAAATCAACCCTGAGGCGCACACCTGTGAGTCCTGGGACCCAGAGTGTGTGCAGTCCACACATGGTGAGGACCTCAGCTCAGTGCTGCCCAGGGAGCCTAGCGCCTTTGAGGAGAGTTGTCCTGGATCACCTCAGTTCGCTATTCTGCTTCCATAGCCTCCTTTTCAGTATTTTCCTAAGGAGCATCTGCATTCTAATCACCTCTTGTTCCATTTGTAAATGTTGTTTCCGCCCCCCCCCATAGCTCTTTCCAGTTCTTTTTATTTGAGAATGCATTTTCTCCCCAGTCAAATAAGAGGTCAGCATTTCTCCCTATCTGTCTAAGAGGATGTCACACTAAACAGCAGAAGAAGAACCTCTCTGAGCCCCGGAACAGAAGACATTTACCTCCAGGACAGCAATGCCAGCACAAAGGGCACTTCATTCTCCAGATTCCTATGCACCCCCTAGAATCCTGGCTGAAAAGTGAACAAAAAAAAAACGATGCCAAAGTGGTCAGGTTAGCTGAGTCATTCTCCCAGCAAGATTTTACTACCAAGAAAGGAAAATCAATATCCCTTTGTCTAGATAGGAAAAGTGCTAAAGCTATGTAGGTCATTAAAGAGCAATGGCTACAAATAAAAACCAATATCTCCCATCATTAGCAGTAAAGTTGCTGTTGAGTTTTATATCTCTCATCGGGAGATGCTCATAAATTTTCAGATATAGGAAACATGGAAAGTGAGGTTCCTCCCCAGTCCTAAACATGGAAAATGGAGAAAGTCCCAAATGGAAATTACAGTAAAATTTTATAATAACATGTTTTGCTATCATGTTATGAGAAAATAATTCTTTGACTAACAACAGATGACGACGGTGATGAGTGTCATGATGAACCGATCTCCAGAAGTGAATTGTTGGAATGGGCACATCACTGACTTCAGATGATGGGAATCCTATTTATTACATAATAAATAACCAAGTGGATGAGTTTGCCCGCCTCTTTCAGATTTCCCCTGCCCTCTTTACTTTTTTGAATGTTGATTGAGCAGTTTATGGCGAATAGGTTCTACAGACACATGAGAGTCAAGACAGTATCGTTGCTCAGCTTTAAATTGTCACGCGCTAGCTCTTGCTTTTAGGGTGATTTCAATACCGTCAGCCCCTCCCCGACACCTCATGTAGCTGTGTCTCTCCCCATTCCTCTAATTGCCCTCATCCTGGTCATTCAGTTCCACTTCTACACACCCCAAATCTCATTTCCTTCCGATCCGTGGTGTTTCTTACACTCAACTTCTTTTAACTCCTTAGCCTGAAAATGCACCCAGCCCCGCCCTATTCAACCTTAAGGTTACAGATGGAAGTAGAGAGAAGCCTTTGCTGGCCCCAGCAGCATGGCTTGACTGTCTTGTGAGGTGCTTTAAGGACACGTGTCACGATTCACTCAGTTACCTGTGCAGTTATTGTAAGCAATTCTCCTTTGAATCCTGAAGTCAATAAAGGCTGCGGCTGATTCAAGGCTCACCCACAGAATTCAACAACACTCTTAGTGCAGGGCAGGGAAGAGCCCAGCACCGGCTTGGGAAAGAGAGACTCAACGGCTGGGAAACTTCCTCCAATTTCATCATCTTGCCTCCAATCAGTCCTATAAAGGAGGAGAATGATGGTCACGTACACACATGTAAATCATCTCTGTTTTCCAAAGAAATTTTGTTTGTTTGTTTTAGAGTACAGATTTTCTATGCCACATGACATCAAGTAACTGAATAAAGGGTTGTGAAAAATTTGGTCACAGAAAAAGGTATCTGAACAGGCAGCAACCAAAACTTAATTCAGAATCAAACAAAGAGTCTAAGGTGGTGTACCAGCTATTGCTTGTGTCGCTTGCATAACATCATGACAGCCTTGGTTCGGGCTGCAACATATGCACCTTGCCCTGTGCATGCCACCACCTTACACCAACAAGAGCTGCCTGGAACATTGCAGACACAGCTGGAGGCCACTATGTGCTGTGAACCTGCAGGGGTTCTACTGTAAGCACAGCGTATTCTGCTCTCATAGAGACACTGTGGTTTAACCACAGAAACGACTTGGAATATTTTTTACAGTGTCATCCCTCAGCATGCAAACGTCACTTTAGCGAGTCTTTGAATCACGTTGTGTTAAAATGATCCACTTTAAAAATTGCTTCTTGAGTTACTGAAAGGCTTTGTTTGTAAAGTCATTAAATTTTGGTTTAGGGTTAAGCCAGAATGTTAAATCTTTTCCGAAACGACATAAACACACTTCTGCCATTTTGGGCACTTATGTATACAAAGTGGCATTCTCAGCTTTGATGACTGTCAGAAAGAAACACTGATCTATGAGGTAAATATTGAAGATGGTCCATATTCCAAAGTATGAAATACCCATCCCAGATCAAACCTTCTTACATAAAAATAAACATTAGTGTGCACATTGATTTTTTTCTCTTTAATAAATGATAAAATTGTATGCATGCAAGAGAATTATTCTAAATATATTTTTTTATTATTGGTAAAAGTTTGATTTGCATATTTATTTTATATACCTACATACTCAGGGCTGTTATAAAATTTTCTGGGTAAAAATCAGTTGTGATTGGAAGAAGTTTTAAATGCCCTGTTTGAGGACAGTTTTAGGTACAGAATAAAATTGAGTGAAAAGTAGATATCTCAACATATTCCTTGTATAGACACACACACACACACACACACACACACACACACACACACACACACACACTCCCCTATCAGTATATCATCCTCTCTCTCTCTCTCTCTCTCTCTCTCTCTCTCTCTCTCTCTCTCTCTCTCTCTCTCTCCCCCCACACACACACACCTCTTTCATTTTTCATATGCATTTTCAGCTCCTACGTGTCTTTTCATCCTTTCTTGGCTTTGTAGAGGAGAAAAATGGACAGTGTTGCATGACTAATGGGATGCAAAGATGCTAACTGACATTCTGTACTGGGAGACAAGTTAACAAGAGAAAAGCATACTAATTTACCCAACCAATATTTTACATGGTGTTAGGGTTTTCAGGAGTGGAGCCCCAGAGGCCCAGAAAGAACTGGGTGTTTTCTGGTTAGGTTTGATGAAGAATGGGTAGTTATGCAGTATTACAGAAAGGGAAATGACCTAAGGACATTCAGAGAGCACTGTTTATTCAGTTTTGTCTTGGCCTCTATTGTGGTTTGAAAGAAAATGGCCCCCAAAGGGAGTGACACTGTTAGGAGGTACAGCCTTGTTGGAGGAAGTATGTTACTTTGGGGGCGGGCTTAGAGGTCTCTTTTTTTCAAACTTCCCTCAGTCATTTAACTCCCTGCTGCCTGCAAGATGTAGCACTCTCAGCTTCAGCACCGCATCTGCCTGCCTGCCCCTATGCGCCCCTCATAATTATAATAGACTGAACCTCTGAAACTGTAAGTGAACCACCCTCAATTCCATTTTCCTTCTAAGAGTTCATTGTCATGGTGTCTCTTCACAGCAATAGGAAGCCCTAGCTAAGACAGCCTCCTTCAAGGACTTCAGATGAGAAGAGAGAACAGAGGGCCCGGGAGACCCGTCTGCCTCTGGAGTTCTTAACTTCCTTAGGCTTGAAATGATCACTAAGGCTAGGTACCATATTTTGAAGTATTGTGTTCTGAGCCTTAGCAGCTTGCCAGGTCACTCTTTTTAATGTGCCATTGTCTGGGTCACCTCCATTGACTTGTCCATTTATGTGCTGATGAACATCTTGACTGTTTCAACATTTTGGCTGCAAGGAATATCCGTGTGTAGGTTTTTATACGGGTGCAAGTTTCCATCATGTTCAAGTAAATGCCAAGGAGATTGGCTGCAGGGTCATGGGTGAAGTGGATGCTTACTCTTCTAAGATATAACCCAAGTGTCTTTAAAAGAGGCATTCCTACCAGCAGTGATGGACAGGTTCTGGGTCCCATCCCTTGTGAGGTCATTGTTCAGATTTTGGTTAGTCTAGAGAGTGTATGGCCCTGCCTTACTGCAGAGACTTGCAAGGAGTTTTTGCACATGCGGACCTGCCTCACCTGCCATTTGGGTATCTTCTTAAGTAAGTTGTCTGCTCTGCTTTTTGGCCTGTTCCAAAACTGAGTTGTTTATCTTCTTGTTGGGTTGTAAGGGTTCTGAGTATGTTTTGGAAACAGACTTTACCAGATGTCTTTTGCAAATACCTCCTCTCCTCATGACTTGCCAGATTCTCCATGACCCCAAGACTAAGTCTGGGTTCTTTGACTCACCAACAGACTTGCAGTCTTGTTATATGTACAGGACGTTTCTGAATGGGAGTCCTTGATCTCCAAGAGACAGGGAGCTGGCCTATGTGAAAAGGAAAAGGACTGTGTGATTCAGTGTTAGCAGATTAAATAAAAAGGAATTTTCATTTGGAGTTGGGATTGTAGGAGGACAGAACAGGACAACAGTATGCTTTTTGTTACCAGATGCAAATGAGTTCTTCAGTGTCCACAGGAACTTGCTAGTAGGAGCAGTTTCATGATGTGCTTCGGAAGTCCAGCAAAGGTCCACTGTTCTGACACGGTCTGTGTTCACTAAGCATGCTTTTCTTTATTATTTCTTATTTCTTTATTATTTGCTTATCCACACCACAAACATGTAAGACACAATTTCTTTCTTCAAAAGGATGGCACTTATGGGGGAAACAAACTTCGAGGCAGAATGAAGTAGACATATCTTAAAGACTGAACTGTGGTCCTAAAGATCTGGGTGAAGAAGCAAATGGGAGGGGCAGTGGGGCAGGTGCCTGTGAAGGGATCAGGCCCCAGAGCTGAGGGACAGAGATTCTTCAAGGTAATCAGTGTACCAAGGGGCCTGTGGATGAGGCAACAGGGCGTTCCTGACTGCAAGGGTGTGAGAGCAAAAGATATGCTTTTCAGGTTGTCCCCACTGATGTGACAGTGCTGCTACATGTCTCCTCCATCCCCCAGATCTTCGGTGTTGGTACAAGGGGAGCAGTGTCATCTGAGTCTGGGTGTATGTAAATGACACACCAGAGGTCACACAATGAGGTCAAACAAGCCTTTGCATCATCAAAGCTTGTGCCCTTAGGGATCACAGCTCACAATTCCATCAGACAGCTGAAGGGGGAAGGGGCTGAGAGGCATTTGAACCACATCCCAGGCTTCTGTAATTTCTCAAGAAGGAGCTGAAGCTTAGCTACATGGCAACCTGGACACCAAGATGGATTTTTGAAGAGGAAGAGTCAACAACTCCAGACTTTTAGAGTCCCGCTGTGCTGTTTGCTTCCCTGTCTGTATTTTCCTTTTGATTGCTTCTACGCTAGTTTTTGCCAGCTACATACTACATGGGCAGAGAGAAGGGGTGGGGGAGAGTAGTTTTGCAGTAGTACTTGAGGATATGGAGGGCAAGGGAGAGAGAAAACCCTGACAAGCTAAAAACAGTAAGGAAACTGTAGTGACTGGCAAGAGGCGGCATGGGCTCCGTGAAGCTCCTGGAAGATGCACAGACCCCAAATTGCTCCAGCATTCGCTTAAGCCCACAAACCCAAACCCAGAGAGAGTCCTGGCGAACAACAGAGCCATCCATTTAGCATAACTTATTTTAAGTCCTGGCTTGGAGCCAGGACAGTACCTCTGAACTCACAGTGTGTACTCACAGAGCAGCACAACCGCTCTGCATCCGGGATAACAAAGCAACTGTTAATGGAGTAATTAAGAGCCTTGGGGGTGATTTATACCTTTTGTTACTGTTCCATTTGAAGTTACCAAAGACAACAATTATTAGTAACACAGGTGATCCTTAACCCACACAGGAAAGGCTGGGAATTCAGCTGCAGCTCCTGCTTCCCTAGTCTGGAGCATACAGAACCACGAAGATCTACCATCAAGAGCTTGGGGACACTGTGTGCACCCAGTTGGCTCAGCCTGGGAACCGAGGAGTTCTTCAGCCTCTTCGGTGAAAATGGAACACTGACAAAGCCCTAGGAGAAGAAAGGATGGGCGCCCTGAGCTGATTTTCCCAAGAAACCCTTGATTGCATTGGTTACACTTGAGAATGGCGTTTGAAAGCCGGCTTCCACCAGTAGTAGGAAGTCATTCTGGAGAGCAGCTTTCTGTAAGTCACCATCGAAGGGTGATTGACAGAGAGCAACACGGGACCCTAGTTGCATCCTAAAAGGTCAAATGCAGTAAAGGAAGGAAAGGTGAGGCTGGGTGCAGCTTTGATGCTATGTGTGCGTGGAAGAAGAACTCAGAACAGCCAGCCCTCTCCGATGCCCCATCCAGGCTGGCTTCTAC
Organism: Cricetiscus sungorus; assembly: GCA_030556225.1. NCBI lineage: Eukaryota > Metazoa > Chordata > Mammalia > Rodentia > Cricetidae > Cricetiscus > Cricetiscus sungorus. The sequence continues at coordinate 99,547,635 of JANBXA010000734.1, read as the reverse complement.
CCACACTCCTGGCTCTGGGCTGCCTGTAAAACTTCTCCTCCTGGTTGAGGCAGCAGCTGACTGCCCACCACAGTGATCTTACTGGGTTCTGCTCCAGCTGGGTGGACACATCGTAGGATCACCAGTTTTAATTCTGAGAGGCGTAATTTCCATGCCATATAACCCATACATTTAATGGCTGTTAGTATGTTCACAAAGTTGTATGAGCATCATCTGACCATCATCACCTAGTTCCAGAATGTTTTCATCACCCCCAGATAAACACCCCACCCCTGGGGATTTGGCTTGTCTAGATACTTCGTAGAAATGGAACCATGTGTCATGCATTCTTGTTCTTTTACCATGATGTTGCAAGGCTAATTCTTTTGTGTTATACACTAATCCTTTATATAGCCAAGTAACATTCCATTGGGTGAATGCATTGCATTTCACTATTCTTATCCATGTTTTTGTGTGAACATATGGTTTTTACCTAGAATTGCTGCGCCACACAATGCCACTATGGGTACATTTTAAAGAATCATCGGGCTGTTTTTCACAGCATCTCTTGTTAGGATTTTTGTTTGTATTTCCCTATTGGGAACTATCGGCACTTATTTTTAAGCATATTTTTAAGCATAGGGCCCTGTACATGTGAGGCAGTCACATGCAGCTTTAATAGGGTTACATGTCTTCTATTGGCCACATTTAGTAAGTCTTTACATATTCTGAATGCTGGATCTTATCAGACATAATTCACACCTCTTTTCTCCCCTTCTGAGTTATCTGTTTACTTAACAATGTCCTTAACACAAAGATCTTTTGATTTGGCAAACTCTAATGATTTACTTATTTTTTTCTGCTGCAAGAGGTGTGTTGAGCAGCTGTGGCCTCTGTATTGGCACTTGGATCTTACTCTGAGAGTTAAGTGATTTTTATTCTTCCATTTGATATTTTCTTTGTTTTGGTTCATTCTTCATCTAAAATAAGAAAAGGTCAAATGCATTCTTTTGAATTTGGATGTCCACTTACCTCAGCATTATTTATTCAGAAGACTGTTATTTCTCCACTGACTTACCCTGACACTCTCGTCAAATGTTCCTGGACCACGAGCGAATGGGGTTACTTCACGTCTCTTGGCTATACTCCATGGACACAAATGTCTACCCTATGTTAGACCTACACTTCTGTCCCCTGCTCTTACATCCTGTGTCATTGCTGTTTCCCCTCTTGTGATTTTTGTGTCATATTAACAGCACTGAGCTTGGAGTGAAGGATCTCCACTTGCCCACCAATATCTGAATGACTTTGATCAGATTCCCTCTCCCTCAATAACAAAAATTTAGGAAGTACAGGACAACATAAAGGATGAAACTTTTGTTTTCATCTTTTAAACACTTAATTTTTCTTCCTCTCCTCTCCTTTTTGCTTAGGGGGTCTGCAGAGCAGCTCAGGACCTCTCAGTGGTGACTCCAATCCACTAGGCAGCCTGTGCTGTGGGAGCTGCTGACCATTCCCCCCCAATGGCTGGCTGGGCACTCCGTTCTTCAGTAGGGGACTGGTAGATGGGCACAGAGGGGCACCTGCACATCCTCAGACCAGTCTGACCCCTCTGGCTGAGCAGCAGTGAACTCGGGAGCTGGTGTGGTCCATTTGCCCTGAAATTCCTCCTTGGTCACAGTCTTCTCAGCCTGCTCCTCTGGATCTCTGTAAAGATCAGGCATAACCTTCCAGGGATGCTTGTGGGAGATAGTGCTATGCATGCAGCGTACTTCCCAGACTACCATAAACCATATCAGAGCCACTGAGTGAGCTCCCTTGTTGCATGGGATGGCAATGTCCACATAGTGGAAAGGGCAGTCTGAGTTACACAGAGCGATGATAGGCAGGTTGATTTAAGATGCCTCTGTGAGGGGATAGTGGTTAGCCATTAGCAAGTTTTCTCAGACCGCCAGCCCCCAAATCATGACATGGAGATTTATTATTAGTTATGAATATTTGGCCTTAGTTTATGCTCATTTCTAGCTAATTCTTATAACTTAATTTAACCTGTTTCTCTCCATCTACATTTTGCCTCAGGGCTTTTTACCTTTCTTTCCTTCTGCCTGTTTTACTTTCCTGCTTCTTCCGTGTCTGTCTAGCTCGTGGCTGTCTAGCTGACTGTCCCTTAGTGCCTTCCTCTTTCTCCCTCATTCTTCCTCCTCCTATTTAGTCTCTCTGCCTGCTAGCCCTGCCTAGCTATTGGCCATTCAGCTTTTCACTAAACCAATCAGATGTCTTAGGAAGGCAAGGTGAAACAAATGTTACACATCTTTGCATAATTAAATAATATTGTACAATATAAATATAACACACCCTTACATAGTTAAAGTAATACTCTACGACATCAGTCTTGGGATCCATCACCACTAGAAGCCCCAGCTGCTCAGAACTAGTTAGTGAAGGTCCCAGGCATGAAGCATGCAGCAATTGGAGTGGTTCTAATGGCATCAACAAACTTGAGTATGGCTCACTGTCCAGTGTTCCTGGAGGAGATGATGCTGCCATCAGCAGGACTCTCAATGGCAAAGATAGCTTGGGCTGCAATCAACATCTCCCCCCACCCTTCCAGGTCATCTTCAGACTTAACAATGTAGATGCCATCACTTTTCCTTTTGTAGATGTACTGCTCTATCTGAAAGTCAAGGTTGGTACCACCTAAGTGGATTCCAATGGCAAGGAACTTGAGGACATGCTTCTCCTTCATCTGCAGGAAATCAAGGGCTCTGGACATTGCGTAAGTTTCCCTTTAAGTTACCACAGAAATCAAGAGCGATGCCATATGGGCCCATCCCTGGGCAGCACAGCGAACAGGACAAACCTTCAACTGCAACTCAACCTCACCAGGTTGAGCTAACCACGCCCCTAGATAAATTATCATTTCCTGGGCCACAGGGTACAAGAAGTTCAAAGCTTTGATAAATATTGCCAAACTCACCTTCAGAAGGATCGTGCCACCTTGCGGAGCACTGGCAGTTTAGAGAACCTGGAGAGAAACAGTCATTGGGAGACGCTCAGAGCTGCGTTTGAGGGTGGCTAGCTTTGCACTGCTTTCTAGGCACAGTGGAGGCAGTGTTCCAGGCATGGTGGATAGAGCTGCCTCAACACATTTGCAAACCCTGTGTCTTCTCTCTTCTAAGAGTCCTGCCAGCAGCACGCCACATATTTCACAATGCATTCACATTCAATCATACATATTTTTACCCATAGAATTATTAAGAAACATGTATTTTTCCTTATTTTAAGATGTATATGTGAATACAATAATTGACTCACTGCACTGGCCTAACTGGCATATATTGCATCCTGTAAATATTTACTACTTCTAGCCTGCACTTATTTTTTTGCTTACCAATGCTCCCCTCCATTTAAGAAAATGTTGCCTCTCATGAGATTTTAAGAATTAGCACAGAGGGATCTACTGTGCACTTTGACCAGTTCCAGGTGGTAATATTTGACCAACTAAATACAGTGATCACAGCAGGACATGATATGGCACTGAGAGTACACACCATCTTACTCAGGTTCATCCTATTTCTCAGGCTCTCTCTCTCTCTCCCTCTCTCTCTCTCTCTCTCTCTCTCTCTCTCTCTCTCTCTCTCTCTCTCCCCTGTCTCTCTCTCTCTCTCTCTCTCTCTCTCTCTCTCTCTCTCTCTCTCTCTCTCTGTGTGTGTGTGTGTGTGTGTGTGTGTGTGTGTGTGTCTTGGCTATTCAATTTTTTCAATTTTATCACCACTATACCTTGGAACACAGTAAAGACACTGAACAGTTCTGTCACAGGCCCCTGTGTGTATTCTTTTGCAATGTTCTTTTACTGTCTCAAGGAGAGGAATTTTTAGGTCTCAATTTTTTTTTTTTTTTTTTGTAGCCATGATTTCTAAGCAACGTTTCCAGTGTCTGAAGGATAAAAATGCTCTGTTGTCAAGGTAAACTCATGACCATTTGCATACAGGGTAGATTCACTGTCTGCAGACTCTAAGGACATTTATTTAATAAGCTTATAAACACTGTAGAACAGACATGGAGGAATCTAACCCTGGAACTAAGTAGTCTGGGGTTGAAAATTCGTGTTCTGCTGTTTCTTTTCATTCATTCATTCATTCTTTCTTTCTTTTTTTTTTTTAAAGACAACGTCTTTATTTTTATTTTATGTGCATATTGTTATGCCTGAGTGGCACGCCATGTGCATACAATGGTCACAGAGGTCAGATGGATATGTCAGATCCCTTGAAACTGGAGTTACAAACAGTTGTGACGCGCCACGTGGGTGCTCAGAACCAAATCAAAGTGGGTCCTATATGAGAGCAGTCAGTGCTCTTAGCCCGTGAGTCGTCTCTTAAGCTGCAGCACCGTTATTTCCTAGCAAAGTGGCTTTGTACCAGTTCCCTCGGCTGCCTGTACTTTTCTGTTCCTCACTCCGAGCGCAATGTGTTTAGTAATATTTCTGCTGGATCTGTTTGGGATGGAAGGATGTAGCAGAGTCGCAGGAGCATCTCCCAGGGAGAGAGAACTTCCTGAGGATCCTGGGAGAATACTTTCTGGGAGAGTGCCGAGCTCCAAAGGCCACTCCTGAGTGTGTGAGCAGAGCTGGACTGGCACTGAGCAGAGCATTACCTCTTGCCTTGATGCCATTAAATCTCTAGGAGCAGGGCACATCTCTTGTGCCCTGAGAGAGCAGTTTGAGATGAGGAAGGGGTCCCTGCTGAGGTCCGCTACAGCAGGAACCATTCTGAAGGGATCCCTCAATAAAACTGAAAACGGATGGGGACATCGCCCCAGCTCATTTTGCAGCGATGTCAGCAACGGCAGAGTTTGAGGATTGCCAACAGGTTCGAAGTGAAACGATGAAGTCTACTGCAACCTGATTAACAGCTACTCCGGGGGCTGAAATAAGCCACGTGGCTGACTGGTGGAGAAAAATCCCTTCCCGCATCAGCCTGGCACTCTATATCATGTGTGGTCCCAGACAAGCTAAAAAATGAGTTAACAACTCCAAGCCTGTTGTGAAACTCCAGTGGCAGTGGTTATGGACTCTTCCAGGGAGAATCCGCATTTAGTAGACATTTGACATCCAAACTTATATTTCATTTAATGAGCATTTATTAGAAGACCTGAGTTCAAGACCTGTCTCTGCCACAATGGACAGTACAAGCAAGACAAGTCCCTGTGTGAGCATCTGTTTCTTCAGGTAGAAAAGGAAAGGGCATCATTTGATGAATACAAAAGATCCTTCAGGCCCTGAGAGAGCAGCACTTCAACTGGTGCTTGGTATATCTCAGAGAACATCTCCAGCCTGTCTATTAAAAACAAACAGAAAAAAAAAATTGGTCTGTTAACTGACTGTGCCATCTCCCTAGCCCTCACATATATTTTATTGCTAATTAATTTCTAAGTATAAAATAATACATGGTTTAACCCTTTTTATACTGCTAGTGGCAGGGAGCCTGACTTAACTTTGCTTACATAGAAAAGACAGTTTATTTCCTCATATAGTTGGAATGTCTAGACATAAGGGCCAATGAGGTCCACAGGGACAGATTTCTTCCTGTCTTTGTTTCCGGGATGGGATCTCCCATTGAGGCAGGCTTATCCACAACCACGTGTCAGCTACCAGCAGCTTCTAAGGTCATACTACATGGCTCTAGTGACAGTGCCTGTCTTTTCTTGTCCCCACATCCCAAGCAAGAATCCAGGCATTTCTGTTCTGATTAAATGACTTTGTTCATCTGGCTCACCTGAAATAATCCCTGTGTCCACCAAGAATGACTCCAGCTGATTCATGAGGCTTAGTTAGAAGTTGCCCTGGTAGTGGTGGTAGCGGTAGATAATGTGGAACCAGGTTTCCTGGAGCACATGGGTCCCAAATGGAAATTGGGCTTAGCTGGGTTGAAGGCATAGGCACTCCGAAGGCAGCCATAAATGCCCGTTGCATCACGGAAACAGAAAAAAGTGTGGGAAATTTGGAGAAACAAGTAAACTTAAGTGTCTCCTCATAGCCGCAGTACTGAAAGACACAGAACACTGACTCTGAGGCACGCTTCCCAGCAGGCTATGTCTCAAAGAGACAAAGATGTGCTAGATGTTTTGAATTTGATTGTCACTTCTCTCAGAAACTTGGAAGGCAGACCTTTTTAAGCTGTCTGCACACAGAACCAGTACCCCACAATATAATATCTCAGCTAGGACTAGGACACCATCTATCACCATCTCATTTAAATTCTCCAGTGTGCTTATCCATGGACATGTGGTGGTGTGAGCGTGTGACTGTGTCTTTATTCATGCATGCCACAGGATATGTAAGGCAAAGGGCAACTGGAAGTTGGTTCTCTCCTTTTACCTATGGGTCCCCAAGGTCATCAGACTTGATGGCTAGAGCTTTTTATTTTTTTTATCCATGGAGCTTCTCACCACAATCAAGATACTATAGTTTCTTGAAAAGAAAAAAAACCTTCGAGAGAGTGAGGGATGCTGGGCTGGCAGAGGGAGACACCGAAATCCAAAAGAGGAAATGCTGGACATCAAGAAGACCCAAGTGCGAATCCCAGCTCTATCATTTTCCAGCTGCATGGCCTTGCACATACCTCTTGCCTCTGGAAACTTCCTTTTTGTCTTCTCAGGAGGCTCTAGGCTTCATACTCCTGCACTTGGGCAGGATACTTCTTGCTTTGAAGGCCACGCTGTCTTTATTGCAGAGTGTTAAGCCTTGATTGTTGACTTGGCAGGATTTGGAATAACTGAGACTACAAACCCTCTGGGCATGCCTGTGAGGGAGTTTCTACATAAGGCTAGTTGAGTGCAACAACTCACCTTGAATGTGGGTGCCACTATTGCCTGGCCTGGTGTTCCCACCTGAGCGTCTGTCAGCATTCACTTCTCTCTGCTTTCTGAGTGCAGATGCAATATGACCAGTGGCCTTAAGTTGCTGCCACTGTGATTTCCCCACCATGATGGACTGTACCATCAGACAATGAGCCCAAATAATTCTTCTGTGGATTTCATAAGGAGTTTTGTTACAGCTATGAGAAGAATAACTCATGTAAGGCCTTTGCTCACCAGATCCAGGGCCCCGTATATACCACACCTACTCCCAGCTGAGACAATAAAAACATCTACAGACACTGACAAATGCCTTCTGGGATACTGTGACAATCCAAGATGAAAGCCACAGCTCTAGTCATAGCACTTTCTTCTTCATGGAATGGTTGTAAAAGTTAACCAAGATAAACCTGTAAGCATTCAAACTCCCAAGCATGACACAGACAGTCACATCTCCAATCCCATCCATTGTCCCCACCACTGCCAGAGCTGTTGGCCAGAGCCTGGGGAGCCTTGCAGTGACATTCTGTTCTGATGTTCGCCCCTTGGAATCTTCTGGAAGACAGAAGTCTGAAATCCAGGTTGATGAGGTCAGCTCCTTATAGTGGTGGGAAGGAGACGCCACGCCTTAGTGACCAACTGGCATCTTTGACATTCCTTGGTTTCTGCTAAATTGCTCAGTGTCTACTTTCATCACCACGCCAGCAGATTCTCTGAAAGAATAACTATGACCAAACTCTCTTTCTCGATTTTAAAAATCAGAATGTTATGTGACCTCATCTTAACAAATTACATCTGCAATGACACTGTTTCCAAATAAGGTCACACCCTGGGGACCGCAGGTTAGGACTTCATTGTGTGGTTTGAGAGGGGATCTGACTCAACCCATAGGACTCCACTAGGTTCTAGGGAATATTAAATGTCCAATGCTATAGGTAAACTCCCAAAATTTTCTGTTCCTTTACAGAAACATAAGACCACATTGATTTGTATTATAACTCATCAAATCTGCAATGGGCAGCATCATCTGTACCAGGCAGAGGCTCTAAGATAAATGAGATAGAGTCCCTGACCCAAAGGACACCCATTCTAAACAGAAATGCAGGCATGAAGAATGGCAGTCCCAAGGGTCTTTGCAGCTAGATCTGTTCTTCTAGTTCAGTACGATGAAGTGTGCATCTAAGGGCCAATGGGGTCAGAATAAATGTCTTGGATGCCACCAAGGATGAAGAAAGTTCATTGTCCAGAGAAAGTCTTCCTTTTTTTCCGGTCTTCTCCATATATTTGGAGGAAAAACATTTCAAAGTGTCATGGTCAAACACGACTCTGATTTCTTGTGCAAAGTTTAAGGTGACCTTTACCCTTCCTAATACATCATTTTGATGAAGCCAAAATTTTCTGAGATTCTCAAGACTAGCAGAAAAATAACTTCTGAAACTGGTCCCAAATTGGTAACTGAAGATAAGTTGGAGGGCAGTTCTTTTCTCAAGTGTTACCGTATATCTCTCTTCATTGCATGTTGATAGTGTATTAAAATTGAAATAAAAATAAAATATTATCCGTGCCATTAAACCTGACCAATTCTCACTTCACTGGTCTCCAAACCCCTATTCTTGCTAAAAGATGGACCCTCTTAACCCACTCTTGGCAGAGATGTACAGCAGGAGAGAGTCCTGAGAGGCGGGACCTTCATCTTTTTGAAAAAAAAAAATCTCCTGTCACCTTTCAATATTTATGGAGCGCACACACACAGCGTGAAGCACTGCATCACAGGACGTCCTCTGCTGCCAGGAAGACACGGGTGACAGCAGAGACGGTAAATGGACCAGGGTCTTCATGAAGACAGAGTTTTGGGGAGAGCACCCCAGGCATGGATCTAGTAACAGATGCTGCTCACAGCTAAGTAGACTACCTCTGGGATGCATGGTCCCTAGCCTAACTGTGAACATGCAGTCTACCATCCCTGGGAACCAGAGATTTTCACTGGAGAGAGTTCAAAGGTGAGATGGAATTCTGAGTCAGGGAGAGGACCACGGACCCAGGAGCGAAGTTGGGTGGGTTGACCAGAAGGCCACTCCTAGGTTGTATATATAGGATATACCTAGGAGAAAGGATGACAGCAATCTTATTCATAGTCTGCTTGACAATCAGGCTGGTGTGGGCACCTTCTGCCACTGCTCTGAGGAAAGGGGTGTCATTCTGAAATTCATACTACACTCTTCATGGGCTGGTGGTGCCTTATACTAGAGAAGGGTGTCTCGGCTACTGTTGCTATAACAAAAATACTCAAGAGTGAGTAATGTATAAGCAATAGAAATGTGTATTTCTGTAGCCAGTTGTTTTCTGCCAGCCCACCTGGTCCCACTACCATGCCAGACCCAAATAATAATACACTGTATTTGATATAAGGCTGTTGTTGGCCAGTTAATAGTTTCTTACCAGCTACCTCAGTCTTAATTATTAACCCATTTCTACTAATCTAAGTATTCCCACGTGGTCTCATCTTACTGGCCAGAGCGGCTGGTGTTCTACCTCTCCAGGCTCTCCATGTTGACTCCTCCTCACTACTTCCTCTTTCCTCCTTGTCTCCTAGCCCCTCCTATCTTCCTTTTCTATTGGTCAACAGTGCTTTATTCATTAACCAATACAAGAAACATATTTACAGAATAACATCTCCCATCATATTTCCCTGTTTTGGAAGCCAGGAAGTCAAAGATAAAGGCACTAGGAGATTTGGTGTCTGGTAAGAGCTGTTCTCTGTAGAGCATGGAAGAATCAAGATGCCGGGGCCGCCACTCTCTGGTAAGCCGAGCCATGTGGAAATATTTAGATAAGTAGAAACGGGTTAATAATTAAGACAGAACTAGCCCATTAACAATGATAGTCATTGGCCAACAGGATTGTATCAGATACAGAGTCTCAGAGTGTTATTTGGGGCTCACATGGCAGCGGGACCATGGCGGCAGGACCTGGAGGCCGGTGGGGGGGAAAACCTGCTGTAACATATTGGTGTCAGAAGTGGAACTGAGAACTTTCACTTAAAACTTAACAAAAGCTTAAAAAATAGTTTTTAGAAACAAAGGAACAGAGACTAGCAAGACTTCTTGGTAGCAGCATTTTTCTTGGTTGGATTTGTTTTGCTGTAGACAGAGATTTGCACGGCTCCTTTAAGGGAGGTTTCCAAAACTAACATAAGCGGCAAAAAACCACCTTGCTTTTAAAGAGCTCTGCTAACAATTCATTGGTGTGTACGAGAGCTGCAATGAAGGTTTACACTGTGGTTTAAAAAATACCCTGGCTTGGGACAGAAAAAGAAACAGGATACAATGGTTTAAAAAAGAAATATGGAAGTAGAATGGCTGGATATGGTGGCACACGCCATTAATCCCAGCACTCGGGAGACAGAGGCAAGCAGATCTCTGTGATTTCAAAGTAAACCTGGTATACAGAGGAAATTCCAGGACAGATAAAAGTTACACAGAGAAACCCTGTCTCAAAATATGTAAAAATAGAAGTAGAAAAAATAGAGTAATAAAAAAGCCACAAAAACATGGAAAGCACAGAGAAATTTTGGATACTATATGCAATTCTGTTGTCTTTAAATTATTTGATTGCTGAGAAAATAACAACTACTGATAAAAGAAATGCTGCTGGATTAATTCAATTTATATATTTTAAAAATGCTTTGACTCCAAAATTTAAGCCTAAGGACAAGTTACTGGGGAAAAGGATTTCTATTTTTGTTTCCACAGAAAATGAAAAGCTGTGGATTTTTTCCAAATTAATGTGGTTTGATCAAGCCAGACCCCCTGAAACAGTGCCCCAGATGATCCAACATTCAAAGCAGTTGAGACAAAGCTTTGCAGACTACAGCCAAGATTTCTGTGTCTTCTTAGGATCCCCATGACAGCGCCCTCTACCAGCAGGAAGTAGTTTGGAAAGAACGATGCCCAAATTCCCAAATATTGTTTATAAATGTTTGTTTTCATTTAAATGGGCTTGGTTATAAATGGCTATAACCACAAGCAATCTTTTTAAAGGTAAAAAGGGAATTATGGTATAGATATGAATACTTTGCTTTGGAATGGATTTTCATTTATTGATACAATTTAAGGTCAATTTTGTAATATGTTTATTTCTCCTCTTGTTTAGGTATTCTGTTTATATAGCTCATTGGAAAATGTAATGTATAATTTAGTACAGATTAGAGAGAGTTACCTATGATAGTCAAGCTTGGAGTTAGTTAGGTTTTCTAGATATATAGAGATGTATTTGAGATGGCTAGGCATTCTTCAAACTTTTCAAAGACCTACAGAATATGGCATTTAAAATGGTTTAGGGTTTTTCTTGACAGTGAGGCACAACTGTTCCTGGTAACACCACCTGCGTCAGAAAGGAAGATGGATATGGAAGAAACGTATTATGGAGTTTGCTTCTAATATGGCAAGACTGGCCATTTGGGCAAGGTACTGTTCTTCTGGACTGTTTGACTTTATGTTATAGAAACTGGACATGCAGGACCCACAAAATGGTGACTGCTAATGCAAGATGGACATTGCTACAGGATTCCTGCTTCATGGAAGAGGCTGCCAGACAGCTAGACATTCTGCAGGACACAGAGAAAAATGACTGACAAATTGCCAATACAGGTGGACAGTTTAAAGTTTCCTGCTTTGTTGAGGAGTCTGGAGACACACTATGGCCTATGGGCTGAAGATAGAACATTACAGAAGAACTTCGGTTGACTGACCAGGCAATGAGTTGTCTCTGTCATTTCTAGAGTTTATATATTATCCTTCTATGGTCTTTGAAGGAGTTGAAGACAGATAGTTTTGGTTATAGTTTTCCTTAGTTAGGATTAAAGATAAGTTACATATAGGACTTTAGACTCACAAAGATAGGATAGATGATATTTTCTTTAAGTCTTACAAAATGTTAATAGACTAAATATTGTTTACTATGATTCTTATTTGATAACTGTCGTATGATATATTTTGCTATGTTAAGGTTAAACCCCTTCTCTTTATTTTAGACAGAAAAGAGGAGATGATGGGAGATGTTATTCTGTAAATATCTTTTTCATACTGGTTAATTAATAAAGCCCTGTTGGCCAATAGAAAAGGAAGATAGGAGGGACTAAGAAACTAGGAGGAAGGAGGAAATAGGAGGGAGGAGTCAAGATGTAGAGCATGGAGGAATCAAGATACTGGGGCCGCCGCTCTCCGGTAAGACAAGCCATGTGGAAATACTTAGATAAGTAGAAACGGGTTAATAATTAAGACAGAGCTAGCCCATTAACAATGATAGTCATTGGCCAACAGGATTGTATCAAATACAGAGTCTCAGAGTGTTATTTGGGGCTCACATGGCAGTGGGACCATGGCGGCAGGACCAGGAAGCTGGCAGGGAAAACCTGCTATAACAGTTCTCTGCTCCTAAGACGACATCTTCTTGTATCCTTATGTGGCAGAAGGGACCCAATGCATGCAAGATCTCTGAAGCATCTTTTGTATAAAGTCATGAGTCCATTCATGCTAACAGAGTCTCCAAGCGTGAATCACCTCCCAGTTTTCCCCGGGTACAATCACCTTCATGATCACAGATCAGTGTATAGGATTGGAGGTACACACACACAAGAGTAAGCTGTGACCCCAGTCTTAATTTCTCTCACACATCTGTCACTCACTCCACTTCTTCCTCAGCCTGTAACTTCTATAAGCTCAGTCCCACTTCTGTAAAATGTGGGTTAAGTCCATCCTGCCTGCCTCATAAGGTTGATCAGAGGATCCCGTTTAGAATTGGAGAAGCAGAAACACCTGGGAGCTCTTCTTGTTTCTCAGGTGCTTCAGCATTACTGTGCTTACTGCCTGAACCCCAGCTCCACCCTAGGCTGAGATGAGACACCACTCAAAATGCTCATCATGCAGAATGCAGCCATGTACTACTTGGTACTCAGGCCATGCATGTCCAACATCCTCCAGAAAAAGCCTTGAAGCCAGCTGCTATCTTTTGGAAAGTAGTCGTCCCTCACTCTGGTAAGTTTAGGATTGTTTAAAATGCTTCTTGGTTCTGTAGTTTATGGTGTGTCTAGATAAGTAGTTAGAACCCACTTTTAGAGTGGGCAAGCCACAAGTTCTTGTTCATGATTCCAACATCGTAGCACATACTTCATAGACTTGCTGTAAGGATTGAGTGACAGGAAGCATTTGTGGTGTTTTGCAAATCTTGTGACGATATGGTAGCTAATTCGGAATTTAGAGCATTTGTGGTGTTTTGCAAATCTTGTGACGATATGGTAGCTAATTCGGAATTTAGAGTTATTTGGGAGAAATAGTGCTGACATTTGAGGAGAGTGTTCCTGAGAGGACAAAAGTATTTCTTCCCAAGGATCAACTAATCAGTTAAATGCACAATTCATTGGGTTTGAGGGTGTATACTCTGGAACAATCATGAGGAATCTGATTTAATATATGAAATTTGCTATTTACACAAACTTCATGCCATCTTCTAGAAGGGCTAGAAATGATTGTGTCCCATTGAATGTTTTTTCAGAGCCTATGCGTTCCGGACACTTCAGTTACAACCTGAAGTCTGCTCTGCTAAATGCCCAGCCCTGAATCCTCCTATCCCAATTCTGTCTGATTTGTCTGGAAAAGCAGCATTAATAAATGAGTTTAGGGAATGTGCAGGCCAGCATTTGCCAATTCTACACAAGCTCAAGTCATTTGGAAGGGGAATCTCAACTGAAAAAAAAAATACCTCCATCAGATTAGCCTGTGGGAAAAACCTATGGGACATTCTATTGATCAGTGATTGATACAGAAGGGTCCAGCCCACTGTGAGACTGGCTCTGGGCAGGTGGTCCCAAGCTCTATAAGATGGTTGAGCAAGCCACGTGGAGCAAGCCAGGTCTGTTTCAGTTCCTGCCTGTGGGTTCCTGCCTTGATCTCTGGCCTTGACTACCTTTGATGACAGACTGTTGCAGGGACTTTTAGATGAAACAAACCCTTTCCTCCCCATGTTGCTTTTGGTTATGGTGTTTCTCACAGCTGTAGAAACCCTAACTGAAATAGGTAGGAAGGGCAGGGTGCCTTCCTAGTGGATTTCCAAAAGGTGTAAGCTGATTCACAGATAAAAAAAATCATGATGGAAATGAGAGAGAGAGAGAGAGAGAGAGAGAGAGAGAGAGAGAGAGAGAGAGAGAGAGAGAGAGAGAGAGAGAGAGAGACCTTGCTAATCAAGCTTTCATCTAGCATAGCATATCGACTCAAAAAGGAACATACAAGGCCACATTTAGGCTGTAAATAAGAACTACTGTCCCAATGTCAGGAAATATTTCTTTTCTTTTCTTTTCTTTTCTTTTCTTTTTTTTTCTTTACCTGTAAAATAAAAGGAAATAAGTACATATTTAAGTAAAGTGATGTAGCTACTGAATTTAGGAGATATTGCTAAAAATCTCATCCAATTACCCAAGACATTTAGGGAATAAACATGAGTCTTGAATTTTTCATAGATATCTAGCTTGAGGCAAAATGTGTTTGTAAGGTTGTACTGTGTGTGTGTGTGTGTGTGTGTGTGTGTGTGTGTGTGTGTGTGTGTGTCAGAGAGAGGGGGGGGGGAGGGAGAGAGAGATGACAGGGGTGGCTTTCTTCTTTTCCTTGTCTGCACCTGCTTCTTCTTCTTCCTGTCTCATCTACTCTCCCATAAGTTGTTACATCAGGTGGATTCAGACACAGGCTGTCTAATCAGTGCTTACAGGAGAGACACAAGTAGATGTGACCCTCACAGCCACTGTGCCAAGTCCAAGAAACATGACAGGATGAAAGATGTAGGTTTTTATTATTTATTTTTTGAAAAGCAGAGAAGGAGAAACATTTGGGCAAGACTGGGACTACGTCTGAGAATGAGAAGTCCAACTTGGTTAGGCTGTAGAGCCAGGGATGACAGGAGCCTGAGAGGACATTCTGAGGCCTCGAGAGCCTCTGTCAGCCCAGCTGCCTAGCGGAGCACTTTCCCCGCATGAGTCCTTGACAAGGTGTGCCTGCATCCTGCATCCTGCATCCACAGGGAGCTACTGTGGGCAGGCCAGCCTAGCAGGGTACCACTGGGAGCAGTGATGCCACACTGTTCATCCAAAGGTTCACCACCTCTGTCCTCTCCTCTGCCTACTCTCCCCCTGTCTTCCCTCTTTCCCCTGCTTCCTTCCTCCCCTTCACCAGGATCACACCTGGATTCCCCTGTCTGTGACACATCACACATCTACAAAGAAGCTCAGTATGGGTGTGAGAGCTCAGTGGCCACAGGTGATCTTCCTTGAGATCTAGAACTCCACCAGGCTCATTTAGGGGTCCTGTCGGTGTGTTCATAGTTGCACCACACACAGTAGCCTCAGATAGTCTTTGAGCATGAAGGAAGAAAAGAGGCATTGCCCAGTCCTTCCTAAGTACTGGAGCCTTTCCTGGTACTGACAGGCTAGGGTCTCGCTCCTATGGTCTCACTTTGAGGGGGCTCCTCTAAGGCAGTGGCTCTCCTCTCCATCAACGTGTCCTCGCCCTATCTGGCTGGTGTCCCTGTCATGGTGTATCCACTCACCCCACTGCGTGCAACACTCCACAGGTCTAGAGCTTTCTGGGTTGCAGTTGATACCGGGGAGCCCTTGTGATACCTTACCTCACTTTATAGTCATTCAGATGATAGCCATCCTTGCAAAAGAAGAGGGCAATTTCTCTCTGTACTGCTTCATCCATCCAGTCAGCAAAGATGGGATGATGAGGACTTCAAAAGCCCATTTCTGTGAAGATACTGACAGAAATGCATGTCAGTAAAACAGTTTTGCAGGGCGATTTGACAGCAGATTAAAAAAACAATATAACGTGCATAATAATGGGCTTGGTAACTTTACTTCTTTGAATGTATTCTAAAGGAAATGATTTCAAATGTGCCTAAAGATTTACCCAAAAAGGCATTCATCACTGATGGTGTTTACAAAGGGAAAAAAACTGGAAACCCACAGCCAATGGGGTTTTGAACACCGGTAAAAACCTATAAGGTGACACTTAGCAGAAAAAATTAACATAAACTAGTGTCAAGTAGTTACTGTTACTCATCAACAGAAGAGAAAAATAAGACAGAAAATCTAGTCGTGTAACTAAGGTGTCATAGTGTGTAAATAATGGAAATGGACATTGAACTCAAGTCTGCTGTAGAGTCTGCTTCTTAGACCCTGTCTTCAAATATGTGGCAGGGGATGAGAGGCCCAAATGAGCCAAGGTTCAGAGAGAGAGAGGAGACAGAAGTGGCTATAGGACAGAGAACTTGACCACAGTGTCTACTGTTTATTACTTACTTGTCTTCCCTGTTTCTGGTTCCAAAAGTCATTTTCTTTAAAGTGATGTTTCACTGGCCTCATCCCCAACCTCCAGGACAAACACTTCCTAAGGTTCTGTTTGGTGCTTATGATTAGATTTAGTTCATCTCCACCTATACATGCCAGCATCCTCACAGAGTGTACTAATAATCATATAGGTCTCTTGGCTCCTTGGCCTGGTTACCCTCTTTCTAGACCTGTTCATGCGTATGTCTTACCAAACCTTTTGCGATACTCAAAGCTCCTAAAGCAACAAAATGAAATAAAAAATTTCACTCAGCCTGGATGAGCAGCGGCTAGGATCCAATATGTACTCCATAAAATTTCGTTCGTTGGTTTGAGATACGATGTGTCTCAACAGTAGAACACTTGCCTAGTAGGTTAAGCCTTGGGGTCCATCCTCAGCATGGAAAAAAGATTTGTCAGCTTGAACATAGAAAAGGAATGAAGTTAATAATTATTGACCCGGCGAGACATAGATTTTATTGTTGTTGGATGGATCAGAATGCATAAGAGGATCCCTTTATACTAACAACTTACAAAATGTATTGATATAAAAATATGCCATGGTGCACATCTGGAATCCTAGAGTTTAAAGCATGCATGAGCCCTGTGATAAGACCCTTTCTTAATTAATTAATTAATTAGTTTGGAAAAGCACATAACCAAGTTATAAGTGGGTTTCTAAAGGCTATGGGGACTTATGCTTCACCTTTACATACTTTCCTTTGTCTGCAGCCTACCACTTGATTTTCCCCAATAAGCAGAATGAGGCCTTGTAACGATTATCTTACCTTATGCAAGAGTCATCTGAATGGCTGGCTCCTTTCTGACACTAAAGATAAGAATTTACATGTAGTGAAGGGATTGTATCAGAGCCGAGTGTTTGTGAGAGTCTGCGCCAGCCTGAGCTGTGGCAATCAGGTGCAATTCCAATTCCCAGTGCGCCGAGGCTGTGACAGGGAATCATTGCCCTTGAAATGGGTTTGCATAATATAAAAAAAAAAATCAGGATCACCTCACACTGACAAGAATGTTAACATTTGTGGGAGTTCCCATGCCTGCTCCGAGGGAGAGTCCTGTGACATTGTGACTGTGTGGTATGAACTCAATCACTTGCAGAAAATGTGTCATGTAATAGGGATATTACACGGGGTGGTATTATGGAAAACCCTAATTGGTACCAAAGTAATTCTTACTAGAGTGGACTATAAAACCTTGAGTGCCATTCAAACTAATCACCCCTGTGGCATTCTGAGTAAATGCAGGTTAATGGTGATGGTCTTAATTTTTTTATTAATTAAATTAAGTACATGATCTGACAGTATAAGCCCATTGTCGGCGTTCATCATGCCGATAATGAATGGCTTGAACACTCAGCACCTTTGGTTTCACAGAGCCCTGAGCTCCTCTATTCACCATTAATGACCTCAGACAGATCTCCAAGTGGCTCTTCCAGGCTGAGAGACAACAAATAACGAGGCTGTGAGCCAGAGACTGGGTGAGCCAGAGGCAGGGTGGCTGTGCTAGCTGGGAGCAGACTCCGCCCTCAGCTGTGTCTCTTCGCCCTCTTGGCACCTGCCTCTGCATCTTGGGTTCCTCCTTAGTTATTAATTTTCTAAAGAGTTAGCTGCAGGAAAGAGAAAGAATTCAAACAGTGAATGTGAAGGATGCAGATATAAACCATATAAGACTATGCCAGGCATGAATATATCTTCTTTGAAAACATCAGATGTGAAATTATGAGTTTAAATGTAAGTAAACATTTAATTGCTCAAGACACTAGATTCTGGCAGAAATGGGTCCTTAGTCATTATTGTTTCCCACCTGCCTGGTACCAGGCTTGTGCTAGTTTATTTCTGTTGCTGTTCCAAAACACCATGACAGAAACAACCAAACAAACAAAAGCCCAAACAACAACAGCAACAAACTTAGGGTCCATTTGGCATACTGTTTCAGGTTATAGCCATCACCGTGGGAAGTCAAGGCAGGAATTGCATACCTACAGTCAAGAGCAGAGAAAATGAACACAAGTATACTGCTTGCTTGCCTGCTTTATGACATCACCATTACTTCTCTATTCATATACAGTTCTGGACCCTTTACCTAGGGAATGGAGCTGCTCACAGTGGGCTAGGTCTCCTCACATCAATTGGCAACCAAGGTCATCCCCCACAATCATGGTCATAAGTCAACCTGGTCTAGAGAGTTCCACATTGAGGCTCTCTTCTTGGGTCATTCTAGGTTATATCAAGTTGGCAAGTAAAGTGACACAAAGCCCCTAAGTCAGTAGCCACTGTAAGACAAAATGACATGGTCAGACTTGCTTTACTCTGTGTGTGTTCACTGTGATATTAGCCCCATCAAATGCATTCTAAATTAGAATCTCTGGTCAACAAGCTTGAGGAGTTTGGCTGATTTTACATCATGAGAAATTTTGCAGCGTGTGTTAATATTGTATTATCTTTAAGTCCAACAGAACAGAAATAATTCAAAATCATCTAATCTTTAGCTTTTGAACTGTGGATGGCAATCTCTCACTGGGTCATGCAACTAAATGTGGGCATTGTCAAAAGATTTTGGTCATGTAATACACTCCTGCCTCCTTCCACCTTATATCCATCTCTCTATCCAGCCATATCACTCCTGTCTCTACCTCTGTAGTGCTGGGATTAAAGACATGTGACTCCCAGAACTGGGATTGAAGGTGTGAGCCAACACCACCTGGCTTGTTTCTCTTTTAGACTAGATCAATCTCATGTAGTCCAGGGTGGCCTTGAGCTCACAGAGATCTGTCTGACTCTGCCTCCCCAGTGCTAGGATTAAAATGGTGGCTAACTAGTGGCTTAGCTCTGAACTCTGATCTTCAGGCAAACTTTATTTGTTAGATCACAAATAAAATATCACCACAAAATCCCTGATCAGCTCCTGTGTTGTCTAAATTTTCTAACAGAATTGATTAATCAGATAAATTTCTAATCTCCCACAGGGCACAATTTAGCAACAGACAGAATGCCTTAGATACCTCAAGTTAGCCTTCTGTCTGGTGCAGATCAAAACATTGATGTGGAAACAATAGCACCCCAATTCTCCTTAAATCTTAGCATACTAGACATGGAAACCACTCCTGATTATGATTAAATTTCCAATGAAAAGTAAGAACTACAGAAATTTAGCGTTGGAAGGGATCTGGGACATCATGGTCTTTACTGTCAGTGCACTGCAGGGATTCCCTCTGTGGTATCCATGATGTATATGCTGCCGTCTCTGCTTGAACCCTTCCAGTGGCAGCTCAGGATCTCCCAGCACAGTTGATTGAGCTATAGTCACTTTCCTCTCTTACTGAATTAAAGTATGGTTCTGTGCGGTTCTAGATCTCATACTAGCATAACAAAACCATCTACTCTCTCATGAATCTATATAACAGTTCTTATGTACTCAGTCTATGTATCTGGAATGCACTTTCTCTACATTTCAAAAAATAATAAAAATAATTAAGGAAGTGGTCATGGAAACAGCGAGTTGAAGTGAGACTCATCTTCATAGTGAAATTGTAGAAATAAAATAAGCAGGGTTCTCTAAAGAAAGATAACTGATACAATGAATGTATATATTAAAGTAGATTTATTAGATCTGCTTACAGGATGTAGTCCAACAATGGCTGTTTCACAGTGGAGAAGGTGAAAACCTGATAGTAGTGTTCAGTCTATAAAGCTGGATGTCCTAGTCAGGCAATGAAAGCCTGGAGGATTCCCAGAGAGCTGCTAGTCTTCAGTCTACATTGGAATCCTGCAGAAGTTGTTGATAATATCAGCAAAGGAAGGGATGCTGCAGCAATTGGATAGATGGACTTGCCAGCAAGAGTGAAGGCAGGCAGGCAGGCAAAAAGCAAAGTTTCCCACTTCTCTGACCTTTTGCCTAGGCTGACACCAGAAGGTGCTGGCTAAGTTTAGGGCTGTGGAGAGAGGTTTCCTGCTTCAAATAATCTAAAGAGGAAAATCCCTCACCAAAGGGCCCAGAAACTTGAATTTTAGTTGATTCCAGATACAGTCAAATTGACAACCAAGATTAACATCACACCCACTGCGTTGGTTCTTTTCTTCATGAAAATCTCTATGTTTTGTGAGTATCAATATATTAGGACATTGTAACCTTAATTCAAACAAGCAGTTACATCAGCAGGGTGTAAGGGAACTAGACCATGTTCAATGGAGGATAAAGGAAATGAGTATGGGACGTTGCTGATGATGGGAACTTCTAGAGAAAGACCACATGTGTTCTGCCAGTGATGCTTGGGACCAGACCACTGGCAGCAATTGCCAGCTGAAAGAGGCACCAGGTTATGATGGAGATTTTAAAAGAGGGGAGAAGGCAGTGTAGTCTCTCCAGGGTTCAGTGCAGCCAAGTGTCCTCTTTAAGGACAATGCCATGGCGTGGACCTCCTAAAGCTGCTCAATCCTGATACTTAGAACAATCACCATCACTGAGCAGCTAGAGCCCAAGAGTGGGGTGAATGTCCCATTGCTGAACCAAGAAAGGAGGCATGGGTTCTTATGAATGTCAAATTCACCCATACCAACGCCCCAGTGCCCCCTTGTGTTCCTGCCGCGTGTCTACATAGGCAGTGCAAGGTGTTTCTCCTGCCTCCAGTCTGTGGGGAGAACTCATCCCCCCGCCTGATGCGGCCTAAATGTCACTGTCCTAACTACGACTGCCCCTCCAACTATAAGAATTCCACCTGTTTCTGAATTCTGGGTTTTCCTTCTTCAGAGCAATTTGTAAGTACATATTTATCCCTTTGTTAGTTCAATGAATGCATATTAGTCTATATTATAGATTTTACCCACACCTACAGAGAGCATTAGCAAAGGCTGTTCAATGAATCATCATCAGGCAGTGTGCTGTTTCAGGAATGGAAGCTTTTGTACCTTCCCCAGGTGGGTTTTACAGGTAGAGTCAAGGAGACATACAACTTCAAAGAGTATCACCCCCTTTTTTTATTGATTATTTGGCAATCTCACATCATGCAGGCCAGTCACACTCACCTGCCAGTCTTCTCATGTCTGCCTCCTCCCTTGTGACCCCCCCCCCCGCAGAAGTCCATTTTGTGTGGCTCATATATTCACTGGAGCATGGGTAAAATCCTAGTGGCCAGCTTCCAAGGGAGGATGAGTCTTTCCCCACCAGCATCTGCCCCAGAAGCCACCAGGTGGAGAGGCATTCTGGGGCCAGTGTAGGTCAGGGCCACCTGTCTTTTGCCCATGCCACCATTATTGCCCTCTGTGTCAGCTGGAGGGGTGGGTGGGTGGCTAGTCAGAGAGCCCCTTTTAATACCTTGGAGTTGTGCAGAGCATACAATGCACAGGTGTGTGTGTGTGTGTGTGTGTGTGAGAGAGAGAGAGAGAGAGAGAGAGAGAGAGAGAGAGAGAGAGAGAGAGAGAGAGAGCCCTGCTCAGAAGCTCCTTGTATTAGAAATGGTCCTACCACCAAAGGAAGCCATCTGCTGTGCTTCCCACCCATGAAGACCATGGAGGGACAAATAGACATCAGCAAGTCCAGTTCTCCCCTGGGGCTCCAAGAAGAGACTCTTCTGTCTGCATATCATGATAGCCATTAATCAGTTGGTTTATTAGTTAAGCAGTCCTGCCCTCCTTTGTCCTCCTTATGGATTCCATCAAGTATGAGCTATGCTGATGAGAGAGAGTCAGAAAGGAGCATTGGGAATGCCCACCTAACAGAGTCTTTTTAGTGAGGAGGTTGTTCTTTTGTGCTTGTGGAAAATGAGGTTTTCCTTAAAGTTCTGGTTAAAGCTGGCTGAGACTTCACTGAAAATATCAGACTAGGACGGGGATTCCCTCAAGGAGATCCTGGCCTCATTTTCAGCTGGAGAGACAAGGGGGGTCATGGGGAAGGAGCTCCGAACTGGGTGCCCAGGCCATGGGAACTCCCTAGGATTGGATTGGGAGTTGTAGTAAAGGCAGAAGGGATGGACACTGAGTTGATGTCTTCCTTCCTCCATGTTATAACGGCTTCTAAGATACGGGGAAGATACTCGGCCACACACGATTTTACTCATGACAGGGACTGACACTCTGCTTGCTGCTTTGGCTGAACAGCACGAAGGTCTAGCCCGACCTCCATCCTAATGCAAGCAGTTTCTGGGTGAGAAGGAGGCAAGACCACTGGTTTGAGACTGAGACACTCGTCCCTGTTAGGCTGGTCTAGTTACTCTATAGACCTCACTGCCCATACACGGAGTCCCAGCCTCAACTGCCTCCTAGAGCTCCTTGTGATGTTTCTGCAAAACACTCATGCCCAGTCTGCCCAAGCAAGACGTACACATGTGCACACTCATCCAGTCTATTTCTAGGTCAATACCCAACATACAAGAAGAAAAAAAACGTCCCCTGAAAAGCACACAAGAATCATAACAGCTTCACATAAAGCCACCCAAAGACTCCCACAGCCCCCTTCCTTAAAGCCCCCCTTTCCTTTTTTCTCAACATCCATGCCTGCTACCGTGTAAACAAATAAAATAAATTAGAATCCAGTCGGGCAGTGGTGTCACACACCTTTAATCCCACCACTTGAAAGGCAGAGGCAAGCAGATCTTTGTGAATTTTAAGCCAGCCAGGTTTACAGAGCTAGTTCCAGGACAGCCAGGCTGTCTTAAAAAAAAAAATTAGAATCCAAGCTCCTCATATCCTCATCTCAAGGAGACTGGTGTTTGCCTCTGCCTTGTTTGATGTGTCATTCCATTCCATTTTCTGCAAATATCATAATTCCATTTGTTTTAACAGAGAAATGAAATACCTTATTTTTATTATCCATTCATCACTAACGGACATTTGAGCTGATTCTGTCTCTTTGCTGCTGTGACTAGAATAGCAATAAATGTGAATGTGCAAATATCTGTGTGTTGGAAAGTCAAGCCCTTAGAATCAGTATGGCTGGTTCATGTGATATTTACTTATAGTTTGTTTTAGACACTCCCACACTGAGTTTCACAGTGGACACACTATCTTACATCCCCACTGGCTGTGAGTAAAACTCTTCTTACCTCACACCCTCACCAGCACATGTGTGTGGTCATTTCTTTTCTTGACAATAGCCATTTTAGACAGAGTAAGATGAAATTTCAAAGCAGTTTTAATTTGTATTTCCTTCATGGATAAAGATGTTGGATGCTTCTAAAAGTATGTACTGGTCCTTTCTTCTTCTTCTTCTTCTTCTTCTTCTTCTTCTTCTTCTTCTTCTTCTTCTTCTTCTTCTTCTTCTCCTTCTCCTTCTCCTTCTCCTTCTCCTTCTCCTTCTTCTTCTTCTTCTCCGTTTTCTTCTTGTTGTTGTCTGTTCTTCCTTAGTTCATTTATTACTATATATCCTAGGCATTACTTCCATCTGAAGAGCAGTGGGTCAAGTCTTTTTCCAGTTCTGTAGACTGTTTACCTATTGATAGCCTCCTCTGATTTGCTGAGCTTTTAAATTTCATGTACCCCCATTTGCCAATTCTTGTAGCTCTGCCCTACGCCACTGGGGTTCTATTCAGAAGGTTCTTGCCTACACCTATACCTTGAAGTGATTTTCTCCAGCAGCTTCAATCTTCAGGTTTTAAATTATGTCTTTGATCTACTTTGAATTACTTATTTGTGCAAGATGAAAGGTATGGATAGAATCTCAATCTTCCCAGAGTGGATATCCAGTTCCCCCAGCACCATATACTAAATAGACTGCCTTTTGTCAATGTGTTTTTCAACGCCTTTGTTAAGAACTGGGTGGCCATAGCTGTGTGGGTTTATTTCTGGATCTTCAGTGATGCTCCATTTGTCGAAATGTATGCTTTTATTTCAGTATTACCTATCTCTGTCACCATGGCTCAGCAGAATAGTTTGAGGTAAATATTGTGATATCTCTAGCAGTATCTTTCTGCTTAGAATTGCTTTGGCTATCGCTGGTCTTTCATGTTTCTATATTAATTTTAGAATTGTTTTTCCCCTCTTCTGTAAAGAATGTCATTGGGATGCTGTTTCTTGAAGCTGGAATGAGAATGAGCAGCTTATGGCCCCTGAGTGTCACTTGTTACGTGCAAGTGTTCAGTGTGCATTAGCTGCTCACAGTCACAAAATCCCACAGGAGGGCTATCTATCATCATAAGGCAGAATGTGGAAACCAAAGCCACCCAGCTACCAAGTAGAAAAACCACAGTTGACTTGATGCCAGTGCCTAGACGAGTCTGCCACTACATTGTCTGCCCTCTGCTGACTCAATCCTCTCTATGTCTGAGGAGGAGACTCCACCAAAGGGATCTTCTCCACTTGAAGAGCAAGTCCATGCGCCGACTCAGAGGGTCGAACCCTGGCCCCTGCCAGTAGGAAGGAGCTCACTACCCAATCAGGTTCTCAAGCAGGGATGACATTGGCTACTGCTTTCATCCCCCGAAGTTACAAATTCCATTTAACAATACATTTGGGGTCTTGTTGAGCAATTTTTCTCTATAGAACATGGAAATGACATGTGAAAACCATAACAGCTTATTACAGAAGCAACACTTTCACTGATACCTCTGACTTGAATTTTCCCTTCCAAATCACTAGAGGTTTTACTAAAATCTCCAAGCATTTTTCTGTCTGGAGGTGGGAAATTGGGAACATTGAGGTTGGACCTTTGAGGAAACTACTTCCTAGAGACAGTAACATTGCCAGTGTCTGGAAAAGTAACCTGCATGTGTTTGAGTTAGGAGTCTTACCATAGAGTCCAGACTGATCTCCAACTCACAGTCCTCTGGCATGCACCATCACATCTGGTTTCCATGTCTGAGAACATATCCATGGAGTGACTGACAACATAGGATGTTTCGGCCCCTGATATTTAATACTGGCAATTGCAGATTACATTTTTCTGAGGTTAACTTAAAGTGGAAGTCTTCATTGAAACAATCAGTAAAATTTAGATCTCATTGATAGGCAGATTGTGTCCTTAAAACTTTAATTATATTGATTCCAAAATCATTGAGTTGGCCAACATTTTGTGACAGCCTCTCCCCACCTTAATGAAAAGTGTTTCTATGGTTCTGTTGGCTTTAACGGATAGCTGCATCTTTCTAGGAGATGTAGCTCCAGATTTTGAAAAGTATTAAAGTGATGGGTTTTATTTCTTTCATTAGAAACTGAAGTTTCTCTTGCTTTTTTAAATATATGTATTGCTTAAAAATAAACCCTCTTTTATGAGCCTCCTGCTGCCCCAAAGGCTTCTTGTTCCGCCCAACAGTTTCTTGCGGATCAAATTTTCCTCTTTTCTTTAAGCAAACACTGGAGGCTTTCAGCTGCTACCCAAGATATCACTTTAAAAAAACCCTTAAGGCAGTTTGAAAGGCCTCCAAAAAAGCATGACATTCAATCAAAGTTCAGTAAGGAAGTTTTAATGAATGAACTTAGTAAATTAGAAAGCACTGCAGCAGAGTGATTAACTCTCATTTGCGCATTAGTGTTGAAATTAATTAAAATGTTTAAGCCATGGGAGGCGGGCTACCTAGCCAGGACCTGCCTCTGTCCTCAGAATCGGTCTGGAGCCAGTAGTGATTCATCTTACAGCCCAGAGAGAGATAAAAGAACAGTGGGGATGAATGTGCTTTCAGTGATACTTAGCAGCAGGGAGACCTTGGGGACTGAGAGCAACCGCACCATGTGACATCATGATCCAGCAAGGGGACTAAAGAACTCTGCACTCTCACCCCCCACCTACCTACCCCCTCGCCCCCCACCCCCACCCCCCACGTGCCCTCTGTCCTCTGGACTGGATGCTGTGTGTTCATTCCTCTGCCGGGCTGACTCCTGTAGTCTCCCTTCTCCATTTACAGATTAGCTCTGTTTTCCATGACTTTTTAAAAGCACTTGCCTGTGTTAATGTCCATGTGGTGACACAAAAAGGTAGGCTGGGTGGGTTTCCCTAAGATCAACTCTGGAAGGTATGAAGAAACAATAATAGCCTTAAACAGACTCTCAGACACACAACAATGGATTTATTGTTAAATTCCCTTGACAACGTGCAGTGCAGAAACCATCTTTTCAAGAAAGCCCAAACGCTCCATTCCCATTACGTTTTTAAATAGCTCGTAAGCTCGGCTTCTTTCCAGAACAGTAGGTCTGTGGATCTTCTTATAGAAACCCATTACCATGTGGCTGTTTAACAAATCTGAGCCTGCTTAAAATGATAAGTGAGCCCATCTCGTAAAGAGAGAAGCCCTCTGTGACAGGAAAACAATCTCATCAGGTTCTCCTTGGGTAACAGATGGACTCATGTCAGGTCTAGTACCATAGCTGTTCCCCAAAAGGCAAGGCCATGCAAAGCCATGCAAGGCCATGCCATTTCAATGACATGGTTCAAATGACAGGATGTGTAGAAATTAGTGACCTCCCACAACTCTGAGTTGCTTCTACTGGGAGGAAATTATCATGATTTGCTGCGGGTCTATGTTCATAACTTTACAAACTGTCCATCTTCCTTATTTTTTACTCTATAGATTTCTTGTCAGCTTTGATGTCAGAGGTCACTGCCAGAGTGTCCCTTTGGTACCCATTAACTATAAGCAGCAAACTTGTTCACTATTGATCCACTATGTCTAAGTATCTATTATGGTGGATATAAAAGGTGGCTTCACATCTTTCTAAACAGATAATTCATAAAGGCCAAAGGGTCATGGCTTGTGATATATTACTCTTTCACTGTATCTGAGAGTGAATGGAAAGAGAGGGGAGACAGGAAGCGGATACCAGGGGTCACGAGTGTTAGACTTGAGAGGTGAAAAGTTGTGTGTCAATTGGACACATGATCATCTGTATAAATAATAAAAGGCATTAATAACATTTGCTCATGACCTCATTATCGATTCCAGCAACTCGGAAGCTGAGGTTCCTTGAGTGAGTGAAGACAGAGTTGATTTTTTACACCCGAAGTTCAGCTGCAGTTGAACTTGAAAATGGAAGTCCACTAAAGACAGTAAAATATATTCTGTGCCCTTATATTGGGTCCTGAGATTGATTCAGTTTGCAGGTAATGTATCATCAGGAGCAAGTGGAGTAGGATCCCGTGTGAAGATGCTGCTGGGCCCTGCTGGGCTCAGCACATCCTCATTCTCTTTAGGAGTGTTTGATTCATCTGCGGGTTTACATGGGATGTTCCGCAATTCCCTGCAGAAACCATTGCTAATGTAATCCAGCTTCCCCTGCTGAAGCCCAGAGTCTCCTCCAGGTGGTCCGAGAGGATGTTATCTGTTAGCCTTGCTCCCAGGATGGCTGGCACAGGGTTCTTTTGATTGTTTATGTTGTTCCATCCCTGGAGAACCGATGATGGTGTGCTTTCTCAACACTCCAGTTGGGAGAAAGTAAATTGAGATGAATCATGGTGAGAGGAGATAGTTAAAATGTCATGCTCCATAAGTTTGAACGTACCCTTCCAGTTCTGAACTGTAAAATGCAACAGAACACAAGAACAAGGAAAACAGAGAGAAAAGAAAGCAGGTAGCCAACAGAGACCTCCTCCAACAGAGATGCTCTGTGAGGGAATCAAACAGCCCTGTGTTAAGCCATCCAGGAATCTATATCTTTGTACACAGGCCAATACACACACTCACACACGCACACAGGCATGCAGTCACGCACACACGCATGCACGCACCCACATCATACAAGCACACACGTAACAAATAAATGTACTAAAATTGTTAAAATGACATGTTTGACAATATAACAAAACTATAATCCTCATCTCTCTTTTTATACTGCATAGGAATGGTGTATATGTACAAGCTTTTGTGTGTCTGCAGGGGTGCGTGTTCTAGAACACACACACATATGTGGAGGTCAGAGGACAGTCTTGATGTCAGTCCTGATTGTCTTCCAACTTGTTTCATACAGGACCTCTTTGTTGTTCCAGCTACATGTGCCAGCTAGCTGTCCACAGGCTTCAGGACATCCCCCTGCTTCTGCTTGCCAGCCCACTGTAGGGTCCCTACACTACCACACTTGGCTTTGGGGTATTTGAACTCAGATTCTCATATGTGCACCTGCTGAGCCGTCTCTCAGTCCTACAGCTCCTCTCTTGAGGAAAGCATAAGAACACAGGCAGCTTTGCATATTTCTTAACAGATCTACAGTGTTCCTAAGGGTACTACAGCTTGGGGTTCCCTGTTCCACACAGGGCTTTTAAAAACTGCCTGAGCATTAATAGAATCTGAGCTTTCTGCTTTAGCTTCAATCAAGAGAACATAAAGCAGAGATGAGCCAGGCATCCTAACCTTCAGACTCCAAATAACATTGTCCTCAGCAATAATAATACCCAGTGTCATGTTAGGGCTCTCTCCGGACATCTCCACAGTTCATAATAATTTTTATTTTTATTTAATGTTTGAAGATGCTGTAAAAAGTGACTACTGTTTCAAAATGTGACCTCTGTGAGGTTTAAAAGCTACTGAATCAGATGAGATATGAAAGTGTTCAATATAATGTATGACTTAAAGCTATGTTTTTAAAACTTTAATAGAGATGTCTTAGATCAGTGTTTCTGAAGACTGGCAGACAGAAACATGTCTTTTTAAAAGATCTCATTTATACGCCAAACTCAGCTCTGGCAGGTGCCAGTCTTTCTTTTTGCGACCCCAAATCTTTCATTTGTTTGTTTCTTTCCTCTTTTAAAGAAACTTCAGCGCCCCCCCCAACAATATTGTAACAATGTTTCCCCTTTCTGTTTTTTTCAGCACTTTTCCAGGTCCTGTGTTACACAAGATACTCAAGTGAAGAAGGCTTGTCTTGCGGAGGCTTGCAGAAGGTGGGAGGTTGCATTTGCCCTACTGGTGTCTGCACTGGTGTAGCTGGCATTCATTCCTTTGTTTCTCCGTCTTGGCTCCATTTCATTCAGGTTCCCATCCCTGCACTACTCAGGTATATGACTTAGCAGAAGCTGATCCACCCTTGGCTAAAGCAACATGGCAATCCTATACACTTTCTTACCTGTGATTGGTCCAGGTGTCCTGTCTTCAGCCAGTTTTGTTTTAATTAGTGATGTTAATTGACTCAGAGATGGCATGTGGCTTCAAATGACTCCATGACGCCTATAGGAGGGACACCTAGAAGAGGCATACTTTGTCCCTTCTGTGTGTGTTACTTCAACAGCTATTAGCAGCTCTCTTGCTACCATTAAGGAAATGGCTAGCAACATAGCTGAACATCTGCATGGGGAATGTGAGGAAATTCCAGGGACCTAGACACCAAAGTACATGGCATCTGAAGCCCACTCCTCCTCCAAACAGCTTTGTGAAACACAAGTATTTTTCCCTTCTCATGCTCTCACTTGAATGGGTATTTATGTTTATTATACTTCCCAAGCTTCCTACCTGCATCTGTTACAGAGTGATAACTCTTTAGGTATGTTACAGAAGTTTTCAAAAAAGCACGGAACGCCATCATCACATCAGGAAGAGTGTTGGGAGAGCTACCTGATCAGAGTGGAGAGAACATTGTAGGGGGGTTGGGGAGACAGAGGAGATGGGTAAGTGCTGTATCTGAAGGCCTTTGCCACCTGTGTAAGTCTGGGTTTTCTATTGAAGAGAATTGGGAGCCATTGAGGACTTAAGAATGTGGCAAGGCTGGTTGTGCTGGTGGAAGATAAGATGAAAGGACATTTCTGCAGACAGGGAGTTCTAAATTGTCAGCCACTCTCTCTGACAATGGCAGGGTCTTCCTGGAAGGTGCAGAGAAGTTACCCTTGAAGATAGGGTCAAAATGCAGCTACCAGAGGCAGGCATATCTCTGTGCCTGTTCTACAAGATCTAGTTCCAGGACACCCTCCAAAGCTACAGAGAAACCCTGCCTCGAAAAACAAAACAAACAAACAAAAATGCAGCCACCACTGACCAGTGCTCTGAGAAGGTTCATGTGGTAAGCCAGAGCAAAGTGTCACCAAAGAAACCCTTCCTCTCTATGTCGCCTTAGCCAATGCATTCAACTTCCTGAAGATTCCGTTTTCTTGTCTATTACATGATGATGCTAATAACCTCTGTGTAGTCTTTGGTTGAGTAAAAAAGGCACAAGTGGATTGGGTAAGCTCCAAAGGTAGCCAAGCGTAGATGAATGGCTTACTAGATAAGCAATGGCTGTGTGGTATGGAGTTTTCTCTGTTTATACCAATCATGTGGTTATTGACTTGCCTGGCTGGTTCAGTACTTGGAGAGATGCTACTCCAGATGAACAATTTAGCCCACCACCTTCTGAGAGAAGTTTAATTCCAGTAGAAGTGTAAATACTAAGGCAGATCTGCCCCTCTAGGGATTGTAGAAGCTTTTACTCAGTCCTTAACTAAAACAATGTGTCTTGGTCCCCTGCGAACATAATGTTCTCTGTGTCTGGTGCTCAAGAGGAAACGTTAAGTTAAATGGCTTTGGAATGACTTGGTCTGGAGTTTTGTGTGTGACCCCACAGAGGACTTAAGAGACCAGTCCAAGTAAGAAGTACCCAGCTGGCTCACACAAGCTGTAGGCAGAGGAGCTCTTGCCTGCCTCATAAACTGAATGTCCCCATTCGGGTGGTGAGACAGCAAGGCAGACTAGACTAGGTGTAGAGGTAAACCATCATCAACCTGTAGGTGCTTCCGTTTCACTTAGAGCCCAGGAGCTATGCTATCAGAGACCTCTGGGTTGAGTTCTGGTTTGTTCTCTCAGTAACTATGTGAGGGCGACATGAGACCTTCTGAACTGGGACTTTTATTTTCATTTGTAAATATCTGCCTCACTCTGATAAAGGCTTGCTCCTAGGTTATAAAGCATATTAAATAAAACACACATGAGAAGCTTGGACCACAAGGCTATACCTGTCTGCAAATGTGTTACTAGTATGATATACAATGGCTAGTTATCATTTGAGATCAAATAATAGTTCTTTTTGTTGGTTCCTTGATTTATTTTGCTATTGCGGAATCACTCTTCCCAGGTGAATGTGTGTAGCCTTGATGCCCTCTAGTGTACTATTATCTTAGAAGTAGCCAGAGGGTCTACCCACTCGATTTTTACTTTCATTGCCTGGTACAACCCTTTGGTGAGCATGTGATCTGCGCTCAACCTATTAGAATTCCTCTCATAGTTCTTCCTTGGAGGAAAGTGAGGACAGAAAAGGACATTATTGTAGGTAGGACCTAAGAAGACCCTTCCCTGCCTTCCTGATTATGACCCATCCATTCCTACTCTCTGCTAGCTTAAAACATCTAGAGTCCATTTCTGCTGTCTGTAGTCAAAGAAATGGGCCATTTTTACTTTCTGCTTCTAAGAAAAAAAGTATTTGCTTTTATAGTGGGCTCTTTTGTTTTTTGAGACAAAGTTTCTCTATATTGCTTTGGGGCCTGTCCTGGCACTCGTTCTGTAGACCAGGTTGGCTTCAAACTCACAAAGATCTGACTGCCTCTGCTTCCAAAGTGCTGGGATTAAAGGCGTGCACCACTATCGCCAGCTTACAGTGAGCTCTTTCCTGGTATGTTCATCCCTTGTGCTATTCAGGTACCCCTCTGCTAGTGTGTCTGAATCCAACCCTCACCCTTGTTCTTCAAACCCTGGCTCAACTACTCCCTGTTTATGAAGACTTCAATGATACTTCAACGCCCATCAGGGCAAAGATACAGGAATTCATCTACCTTCTCCACTTATCTACTAGAGCAGCCATCAATTGCTGTGTGGGTCTAAGTTGGGGTGTTTGCTGCTGTCCAAGTTATAAGCTGCTTGGGTACAATCTCTGCAGTTGTGTCTCTGCTATCTGGTTAGAGGAAGAACACAAAGCAGTTTGTGTCAATACATCAATGGGACACCTTGTAGGGAAAAAAATTAGAGCAAGCCCAAAGGATGACCAATTCTACTCCTCACCCAATGAGACATTTATCATGTGGTAGGTATCCAAAATTGATTTTCTGGATTGATTCAAAGCCTTAAGATGTCTGTCTCAGCATCATCTTTGAGAGCTAGGCATAAGTAAACGCTGTTTTACATGGCTTTTACCACAGCCAGATCACCAGGCACTGCTCAAAACACTCCTACGAAGCAGATGCGGCTGTTTCTCCTATTGCAAAGATGAGGAAGCTGAGACATAATCAGGTGGACAGCAAGTGGCAGCACTGAGTTTCCCACCTAGGCTGGGTGCTCTCCTACGACACTGTCCCTGTGGCATCCCCGAGAAACAGAGCCACCTGTCCACTCATTCTCCCAGCCTGGAGGGCTCAGACAAGACAGAAGTGGCCATGTAAGGCCTGTCCACTCTGAGAGTATCACAGACAGTAAGTGCAGAGCACAGAAATAAAGGAGGGGGCTTTTTCAGTCGAGCTGAGTTCAGTGGGGGTGATGGCAAAGGGAGAGAGCTTTCTCCATGTGATGTCTGAACCACTGAGGGGCCTCGTGTCCCGGCTGCCATGCCATCAGTCTTGGCTAAACTTACAAGACTACCTTGGTAAGGGGTCAGCACTAAGCTTTGAAGGCAGAATGGTGAATATGAGTCAGTGACGTAACCACTGGGGGACTCAGTTTCTTTGTTTGTAGAAGCAATAGAAGGAAGGTCTCCATAGGGAAATTAAATGAGATAGCTCTATGGACATGTAAATGGAGTTCTTAATTGGTCTAGATAATAAAAAAGCAAGAGTCATATGTACAAGAAAATGCTGAGAGATCAGAGAGAAGGAGCAAGCCACAGCACACTTTACTTCCTTAGTGTCTCAGCAGACAAGAGAGCGATTTCCTGTTTCACTATGCTTATATACTGTTTCTGTCCAGCTAACTCGCTTCCTGTCTGTCTGTACAGACCTCTAGACCTCCATTCTTAGACCCCCCCCCCAGACAGGCTTTATTTGTACAGGCCAGAAATCAGCACATGAGCATGCCTTTGTATGCCTCACATCTAGAAGCCATAATATTAAAATGTTGGTGCAAAATTTTCTGCTAATTCTGGGTGATTTGGTGATCAGTGTGGCCCCTTGTCCTCTTTAGGGAGCAAGTGAGAAAACCAGTGACACGTCCTGTCACTTTTTGCCAAGGAGAATATGAGCCCTGCAACTTTGCCTCGACAACCCCAGTGCTAATCAGCCCCACAGAGGTCTACCAGAAGGGATTTGTGGTTTTCAAAGCCAGTTATCAGGGCTGATGTATGTGGGGTTGTTCTGTATAGGAAATCCAATAACCCTTTTACCACTTGTATCCTCCTTTCAAAATCCCAATAAAACCATGAACTTTCAATCAGGAGTTTGGCCCAAAAGGCTTATTTTATTACTGGTGTTTGAGAAGGGCTTGGGTGAGATTGGGTGAGAAGGCATGATCTATCACAAGTCCATCAAAACATCAGGACTGTGCAAGGCAGGCCCCCACCCAGCCATCCACCTGAGTCTCTGATTGGCTGAATTCCAGGATCTCTCAATGCTTCCTGGAGAAACCAGACTTCACTGAAGAGCTCCGCTCAGATGTACACAAATAATGTGTGTTTTAAGGCAATCGATGTTTATTTTTTCTTAATGCATCTATCAAGCACACTTAAACCGGTTAAGTCAGCCCTCTGTGAAGGGGTCAATACGATGGCCCCCATCCCAGTAACTGTCAGTATCAAACACTGAGACGTGAGAACAAAATTGAAAAACATTCTCTAAAGACACACCAGTAGAATGCGGATGCCTCCAGTGACCGTGTGTAGGTGTCGCCACTCCCACCACTAAGAAACGAGAGTTTGTAAGGTAATAGTTCTTAGAAAGAGTAACTTACTTACTCGCTCTGTGGGGCGGTGGTCACCACAGAAATAAATCATCAGAAGGAGCGGTGCCATGACAAGGACAGTGTCCAGAAGGATTACAAAGAAATGTAGATGACCCGAGAAGCATCACTTTACCCCCACTAGGTTATCTAGATTTGAAATAAAAAAACATCATGTTCTCATTCGCCCAGCTTTGGAGCTATGCTGAAGGACCGTATAAAAATGCAGTCTCTAAAACTCGAGGGCCTCAGTGCTAACCCATTTCACACCGGGTGAGCGTTAGTTACTCTGCAGATCCTAATTAGGAAAAGTTCCACTGGCCCTCTCCTGAGGGTGGAGGGAGAAAAGAGTGTCACAAAGCTGCGTTTTGCATGTCTGGGTGATTGTGAAGCTGCCACCCCCCACCAACCACCAACCCCACCCGTTTCGGGGCCAGCCCCCATCTCCATGCTCCTTTCCTTTCATCTTGCTCCCAGGATCCACCAAAGTAAATAAGATGTCCACCCAGATAATGGAAACCCCACCAGCTTTCAGTTAGTGCCTTTCATGCCAATTAAACACATTTTATTCAGTCATCGTAGATGCATCAATGACCGCATCCAGAGACGCCAATAAGGCTGCGGCAGACATCATCCTGGCAAATGGAATGTATTTCATGGAGTTCTCTCTTCAGCTTATTCTAACCACTCAGCAGCGTCTCAGCTGAGAACATTGATTCAGAGAGATGTATATGGGCACATAAACTCATTAACCAGCTTATTTGCTGCTGATTATGGATAGAGATCTCTGTGTGCTTAATTCAAATTAATCTTTCATTAATGGAAATCTAGCTTAGAGCATTTTAAAAAGTCTTGACAGATGAATTTATTGGGCAAACATAGATTTATCCACACCAAGTCAATTGAATATAAAATCATATTTGGTCGGGGTTATAACTGATAATGGTTCTGCGAGCATCCGTTTACTTAGTTAGGCGTGTGGTGTTTGAGTCACTCTGATAGTCTTTAGAGGCCAGTGGGAAATGCAGACAAACTGAGAGGTCAACCTCAGGATACCTGGCCACATCTGAGATAAAAACAAAAACATTCTTGCCCTCATTCACCTTGCCCTCTACCCTGCCTTAAAAAATCGGGGGCAGGGAAGTGGGAGCCTGGCTTTCCAGTGCAGTAAAAATTGGA
>JANBXA010000734.1:99485000-99507500 GCA_030556225.1 Cricetiscus sungorus | reverse complement strand
AGAGCAGTTAAGTAACTTGCCTGCAGTCATACTGGGGCCAGAGCTAGTCAAGCCCAAACAATGTGACTGTAGTACATGTTCTCATGCCCTCAGGGGTGCCCTCCATAGGCCCGGAAGCCGTAGGACCTACATACTTCCCCCAGGCCTCCAAATAGTTGCTTCTGAGCTTTACAACTGTTGCTTTTTCTAACTCACTGTCTGCCTGGACCCTAGACAGACCTTTGGATGGGCCCAATAAACTCTTCTACAAACACATCGTTGCTGGCCCCAGTTGGCTGTGTCCTGATGTGGCCAGACTCCCCAGCTTCTGTGTGCCCTCCCCTCCTGTTAGCAGATATGGAGGTCAATCCCAACCATTCTCTGCACCTGAGTTATCATCTGTGCCCCATTTTAGGTTTCTGCATCCTCCCAGGGGGAGGATACTCAAGAGTGCTCATCCTGACATCTTTACAATTGTTTGCTGAATGCTAGGTTTCCATGCAGCCCATCACTCTTTTTTTCTCTCTGTAACCCACCAAGAAGGGTAATATTGGTCCACAGGCAGTGCTGGGTGTGGTGGAGCCCAATCCATTGTCAGGGCCTATAGCATATTCCATGGATTACGTTCAAGGGAGTGATCCCATTCCATGATTCCCTCCTATAAAGTGTCCCCCAAACAGGGAGGCAGCCAAGCCTTAGTGGCTGGAACAGAGGGTACAGGGTACAGGTGCTTCCCAAAGGGACTCATTCACAGGGGTCATTATTATCTCCTGGGCCTGCAATTGACCACAAGGGCAAAGCCCTAGGACAGACAAGATATCAGATCTGAGCTCTGGTATTAAAAAAAGAGGCGTAGGGACAGAGTGATCACTTGGAGCCTGTATATTAAATGTATTTTTCCTTTGTAAAAAAAAAAATCCTGAAGAAGTTATGTTTCAACATAAAGGCAGCCTGTGTTTCATAGCTATTCTAATTTATGGGCCGTACATTCCTGTGATTGTCTTGAACTGAATAGCCAAGTAAATAATCACGGAGAGCCACAGGTAAATCAAGTGGAGGTGAACGGAGCCTGTCCAGGGCCCCCACAAATGGCACAAACATTATTTCCTAATTTTGCAGATTTCCTCATCTGAGCCCAGAAAAAAACGCCTCCTCTCATTGGCTTTGAGGTTTGACACTTTTCCCTACTCGAAGAGATTGCAGCAAGGTGAAACGTGAGAAGTTTTTAAAGCATCCCCACACATCCCCCTTCTAATTTCCCTTCTCAATTCCAAGGAAATAATGCCATTCACTTCACTTCCACAGGTATTTATCTGGAGCTGCCTGGCTTCCGGCAATAGAGGAAGGCGGGGTCGAGTCCAGAGAGGCGGGAGACTTGCCCCCACACACCACCCTCCACTATTATACAGCAACTGGAACGTGCTAACATGCTAATGTGTGATAAGATAGCTGAAGCATAGGAGTTACCTTTCCTTTGTAGATTTGGTGACCATTCAACCACTATCACCATCCCATCTCCAGAACTTTCTCCTTGTCCTTCACTGGAGGTGTACCAGGATGGGCCCAACTGTCAATGGTTTGACATCTTCTCCAGCTACCGTCAATCAAAAGCAAACCCATGCAGTCATTCACTTTTCAATGTCCAGTGCTGCATTCAACAATGACAGGAAAAGCCCTTTATTACACACAGGGCTTGTGCAGCAACCTGACCAAACTTAGGCTGATGCCCTGCATGGTAGGTTAGGTGGCCTAAACACACTTTCAACTTACAGTGTTTTAATTCCTTGGATTTAGTACCGTGGCTTGGATGTAAAGTTCCTTGAAAACTACAGAAGTTAATATTTCAGAGCCAATGAGAAAAGTTTTCTAGGCTCAGATGAAGAAATCTACAAATTTATTAGAATATGCTCCATTGTAACCTAAGGAGTGTTTACTTAATAAGCAGTATTTCTCCATTTTCCTGCCTTCCTTGGGCCCCAGAAATCACCATTCTACTTTCTGTGAACTTGGCTACTCAGAGATCTCCCCTACATAGGGTCAGAAATGATGTATTCTTTTGTGACTTGTCATGAAGCATATTATTTTCAGGGTTCATCCATGCTCTGGCATTGATGGTCTGGTTAATTTTATACATAGTAAAGTTGACCCAGATAAAATAATTGTTTTCCCCCAAGAGACACTCACATCCCTACGCACCTGCACTTGTTAAGGAGCCACAACAGAGTCCAATACACCCATTAGTCATCACAGAGCCCCTCGGGGCAGATAGAGCAGAGTGGGAAGCAGCTTCTTGGAGAACATATGAGAAGGAGACACGGGGCCCAGATGCAAATCCACAGGCTAAGTGCTAAGTCATTGCGGAGTGTGTACGAAAGCAGAGGCAGAGAGGTCCAGGCACAGGAGAATGGGGAAGTGGGGCTTTCATGAGAACTTGGAGGGAGGATGGAATGTAGTTAAAGAAGAGAAAACAGACAAGGGTAAACATTCTAGAGCTGCATGAAATGAGAGCATGCTTTGTTTCATGCCCAGTGCTTGCCGTCACTGCAACTATGTACTACATGAGTAAGAAGAGCAAAGCCTGAGTGGGGGGTATTTACCTGAGGGAATGTTGGGAACATCGAGGCAGAAGTAGGACAACACTGGAGGTAGTTCACCAGGGGCGTCTGTAAGGATTCCGCCACCATGTTTAACCTAAGTGCCGTTACAGCATAGACACACGTGAGAAGCAGAGTGAAAGCGCTCCCAGCCCAGCCCACAGTAATGGAACTCCAGAGTCTTTGCTGCGTACATGCACACACAGTAACGTCTTGCTTGGAAGTCTTGTGTTGTGGAAACATTTTCAAGTGGCAGAGAGTAGAGGGATGGATGACCATTCAGTAATCAAACCTAAGAGTGATTGGGACTGAGAGGGGAAAGGAAGATCCTGAGGCCACCGTAGGAGAGAAGATTACAAAATCTGGAGACCTTGAAAGTCCTGCAAGAGAGTCAGAAGCCAGAGATGATGACAAATGTCAAGCCTGGGTGATTGGCTGCAGATGGAGGCTCTGGGAGGAGATGTTTTCCATCCTCATAGAATGTGTGATTGGAAGGCGACCCTGGCTCCCACATTTGAAAAGGAAGCAGAGTTCCAGGGTTTAATAGCTGCAGAGATGCCATCTGCAGTCAGGGAAATGTGGCTATGGCAAGGGGGAGTGATGAAGGTCAAAAGAACACAAGAATTGTGAACAGGAGGAGAGGGGGGAGGAAAAGAAACTGACTTTGCATTTAGTACAAAACTCATTTCAACTGATTTAGACCTGAACCAGGCATTTATTACAAGGTCGTGGAGATATTTCATGGAACCCAAGAGGGTAAATAACATTGTAAGAAGAATGGAACCAGGCTCTGGAGAGCTACGCAGGAGCAGAGGATACTTTCTTTCTCTTTCCCTCTCTCTGTAATCACCTCCAAACACTGCCCACCCACCCTCCATGCACTGCTTTTATCCTTTGGTCTCTTCTCTCTTCATAGAAGAGCCATCAGGAGTACATCTGCCTGACTCAAAAGACCAGTAGAAAGTTTGTGCCCTGAGTCCAAGTCATCAGGAGACTATAGGATTGGCCTGGGCTCAGAGATCTCCACTGGAAGGAAGTGATCTGGCTGGGCAGACTCCACAGATGTGGTCCAAACTGAACCAGTCAGAGTTGTCAGATATGAGAGGACTGGGAACATTCAGAGAAGCTAAGTCAGGCACAGCTAGACAGTCCTCCAGGAACTAGGACTTCTGCTGCCGTGTGCTAGGTCATCCGGTAACTGATGACAGAAGTGTTCTGCAGGGAGAGGTCTCAGCTATGAGGACATGTCCTGTGAATCCTCCAAGAGGCTGCGCCGGGGGCAGTGGGGGACAAAGTCACCATCTATGCAGCAGACAGATTCACCTGTGATGAACTCACACTTTTTGTGGATTTGTGGAATGTGGAGATTTTTTTTTCTTAACCACCCCATCTAACTTCAGCCCTACCTCCCCAGTCTCTTCTCTGGCATCTAGTCCCAGACTAAATAAGGAAGCCCAGGAGTGCCCTAAAATCAGATACTTATTTGAAGGGGAGAGACTGAATTTATATGTAGATTTTTCTAGAAAAAAAATTCATTCAAGGAGACCATGACTAAAAAGAACTTAAGAAGCAGTGATTTGAATAGATGTGATTTAAGGCATTTTATTAGAAGTGAAACACAGAAATAAAAAGGGAAGTGGGAGATGGGGCCAGAAAGAAAAATCAAATACACTTTAAAGTATTGGGGCCTACACTGCTGCTAGAATGAAACTTCAATTTTGACTTTGAGCTTCCTAGCAGGCAAAGAAGCCTGGCACAGTTTATATAACCAAGAAGACACACTCCCACAAGAGAAATAACGCTGTGTCTAGTAGTAATAATTGGAAGAAATTTCTCAGCAAGCAAAGTTATCACAAAAGTAAATATAGTCATTTATAGGAGCAGTGATACTGTTTATTATATATGACCTCATAGTAGGCACCAAGTTAGATTACATAGGCATTTCACTAAATCCTGGTAGGAACCTACTGTTGCATGCTAATGAGTTTAAGCAAGACACAGAGAAGTGGAGAGCCTGGCCTCTTCTCTCACAGCTGGAAATGACCATCAAAGGACACCCTGCTATATCAGCCAAGGCCAAAGTCCACATCCCTAGTTACTGTAAATTACACAGATCCTTAAAAACAAGTAGGGGTGGGGAGAGAATGAGAGGGCTAAAAGCAACCATGATCCACACCCCAGGCAGCCTTCCACTGAGCAGGGTGCAAAGACCTATAAAACACTAAAGTTAGAGTCTATAATAGTTGTTGCCATTTTGAAAACTTCCCACGAACCAGACTTCGTCTGGGGATTTTGTACTGGCATCTCCTTTGATTTCCCATGCCTTCTCTTGTTATTGATAACCAGTTCTTCTAGGCCACCTCCACGCCTCCTCACCTAGATTTTGAAGTCCTGAAAGACCGGGATTTCCTGTAGCTGGCATCATTGGGATGAGGATGGCACATTTAATGATGACAGTGTCTCTTGAATGGTGGGATGGTGCTAAAGCGGGAAACTTGAAAGAATGAAGGAGACTATAGAGTCAAAGCCAGCAGGATGTGGGATGGAAATAGATCC
Organism: Cricetiscus sungorus; assembly: GCA_030556225.1. Taxonomy (NCBI): domain Eukaryota; kingdom Metazoa; phylum Chordata; class Mammalia; order Rodentia; family Cricetidae; genus Cricetiscus; species Cricetiscus sungorus. The sequence continues at coordinate 99,502,371 of JANBXA010000734.1, read as the reverse complement.
AGGATGAGAGAACACAGCACAGAGTCTGGATGGTGGGATGTTGAGGTGGTCCTGGATGCCTAGGAACACTAGCCAGACACTAGCATCGTCATGGACTTGTGTGGAGCTGCCAGGGATATGCGGGCAAGAGTCTGGAGGCAAGAACATGAGTAGCTCTGGGATCATAGGAGAGCTCTCTACAGAGCTGAAGTAGAAGAGGAAAAAGTGGTGGCATGGCCCTTGAGACACGAGGAAAAGGAGTGGGGACCCACGAGAGTCAGAGGAGAAAAGAAAGGCTGTGCTGAGGATGCTAGAATCCCAGAAGGCCTTGACTGATGGAGAGACAAGGGGTGGTGGGGGATGTTCTTCTGTATGTTCTTCTGTGAATATATGTTTCTTTTGTTGGTTGATGAATAAAGTTGTTTCGGCCAATAGCCAGGCGGGAAGTATAGGCAAGGCTACCAGGCTTGGAGAATCCTGGGAAGACAGGAAGGGAGAGAGTGACTCTCCAGGAAGATGCCATGTAGTTACCTGGAAGGTAGGACGCCTGGGCATTCTCCAGTAAGCCAAGATGACATGGAAATACATAAATTAATAGAAATGGGTTAATAATTTTGAAGAGAGCTAGCCGATAAGCCTGAGCCACCAGCCAAACAGTTTATAACTAATATAAGCCTCTGTGCTTATTTGGAACTGATCGGCTACAGGACTGGGAAGGACAGAAAACTCTGCCTACAAAGGGTAATGCCTGTTACCTGAAATCTCAAAAATTAGAATAAAAAAGGGCAACTGATGCTCAGTAGTGGGTGGCAGTGAGGTGGGAGATATCTGTAAAGAAAAAAAAAAAAAAAACAGCTTATGGGAAGTTCTGGAAACCATAGGTAAAGATAAAAATGAAGGCGATTGGCATAAATTGCTCACTTGAGATACCCTGCAGAAGAAAGGAAGGAAAGGGACCAAAATATTGGGTAAATGGGCCATCAGGGTCAAGCAAATGGTTCTTTTCAATTGAGAGAAATCTCCCCTGTGAATGAAGTAAAGCATGAGCATTTTGGTGTGGGGTATAAGCAGTTCTCTAGAACTGAACCAGGGAGGCGTTCGCCATGGAAAAACCGAGACGGCACATTTGCATTTTAATCTTCTGGGATTTTTTAGTCTAGAGAGGCATATGTTCTGAACCTACACAAAGCAAATTGTATGAGGCGAGGCCCGCGTCCACCTTCCTCATTTGGCATCTCTAGACAAGCTAAGAACTCTGTTAGTAAGTACTGCCAAAGGAGTGGAATGGCTCAGCGCGTACATAAATGCAGCTGTCTCCACGCTCCCTGAGTCAAAGCCATGGGCAGGTTCTGTTTTTCAGCGAGCATTGAAAACACAGCTCTGGGCTCCCAGTGTCCTGCCCGTGAATTTCTGAACAATATGGATAATAGCTCAATACACTGTCAATAAGCACAGCGTGTTCCCTCCGAGGCTGCCTGAGCTAATACGACAGCCATCTGAAGAGGGACTTGTGTGAAGGTGACGCTTGCCCTCGCCAATGTCATCTAAGGAAATACTCATCTTCCCTTAAGTGCCTTTCCTCCCTTCCTTCACATGCAGTGCACTATAAATGGTGATGAGGAGGGTTTGTAAATCAAGAAAAAGACCCTGCTTCGAGCACCCATTAATTAGGTGGATGGGTACCACATCCTCGTTCAATTGGACAGGACAGCAGGGAACCATTCCATCTCCTGGATGTCCCCACCTGGGTCCTGAAGAGTCTCAGGGAGGTAGCTCAACACGAGGAGCTCCTAACTTCTAAGCCTCCCTTCCTGTGCCAGAGTAGTTAGGAGTATCAGGCAGGTTGGGTCTCTTACTGGATTTTGTGGTGGGGGGAAGAGGGAGACTATAATGGAATTAAATATTTTATTTATTTAATTATTTATCCCCCACACTGTTTTGAAAACAGTTCCATTCTTCTTGTAAGATTATTTAAATTAGATCAAAGGAAAGTAAATTATAATAACTGAGAAAAAGATGAGGCAGAATCTGAAAGAAGAAAATGTAGCAGGGTCAAGAGTATAATGAATGCTTACTAAGAATGACTGCCCACTCACCTGTGGGAGGACTGCCCACTCACCTGTGGGGAGGACTGCCCACTCACTCAGCTGTGCGAGGACTGCACACTCACTCACCTGTGGGAAGACTGCCCACTCACCTGTGGGGAGGACTGCCCACTCACTCACCTGTGGGAAGACTGCCCACTCACTCACCTGTAGGGAGGACTGCCCACTCACTCACCTGTGGGAAAGACTGCCCACTCACTCACCTGTGGGAGGACTGCCCACTCACCTGTGGGAAAGACTGCCCACTCACTCACCTGTGGGAGGACTGCCCACTCACTCAGCTGTGGGTGGGACTATCCATTCACTCAGCTGTGTGTGAGACTGCCCCACATCAGGACCTCAGAGCTCTAACAACCAGAGCAATAAGGGAAACCTGCTTGTCCCATCATGCTTCAGCATCCAGGAGATGACATACCCACAAGATCAAATAAATACCAAGGAGGTGAGCATCTGGAGGTGAGGCTCAGCACGTTGTCCACAGAGTTTCTCAGCACAGAGCAGCCTTGGATGAAACGAAGGACAGCCCTACAGAATGAAGGACAGACTGCACTCCACACAACATTATTTCTCAGTACAACAAAGCACCAACATCCTACCAAGCCAGGTGCAGTGACATGTTACAAGCAGTTTTCCCGCCAGCCTGGTCCCAGAGCCCTGTCAGCATCCAGATAACACACAGAGATGCTGAATTAGATATAAAGCTGTTGGCCTGTTACTAGGTTTCTTATAGACTAGCTCTGTCTTAAATATTAACCCATTTCGATCAATCTAAGTGTTTCCACATGGTCTTATCTCACCAGAGAGAGGGTCCAGACCTCTTACTCCTCTTGGTCCTACGTTTCAACTCTCTTCTACTACATCTCCCAGAATCCTCCTTGTCTCCTAGTCCCACCTATCTTGCCTTCCTATTTGCCAATAGTACTTTATTCATTACCTGATAATGGAAACATATTTACAGAATGACATCTCCCATCAGTGACACGAACCTGAAATCCCATCACTGAGAATGCTGAGGCACAAGGGTTTCAAGCTAGAAGCCCACCTGGGCTACACAGTGAGTTTCAGGACAGCCTGTGTTATAGTAGCATCCTGTCTCAAAAATGAAGAGCATCCCAGTCAAAGGGAAGCCCATAAAAGCTTGGTAGATCCCATATGTAACCAATGGTCTAGCTTCAAATGGGAACCTATTTCAGAGCACCCTGGCCCATGAGAGAGGTGCTGGCTCCAGGGTCTAGTCCCATCTCTGTCACCACCCAGAGTAGTGGTAGTCGCTTTGGTTTCCATCACAGCCACTCTACCCATTGTTCCGACAACCCTACATTATATGGTTTACCCATCAACCTAACGGTTGACATGGCCTCTAGTATGCAGATGCAACGGCCAGCATGGTGTCTGGAGCTGAACAAGTACATGATAAATGTAGAGACTTGTGCTGGGGCCTCAGTCAACAAATTCATTTTGGACAAGGTGGATTCTTCTCATCAGTAAATAAAGACGGTAGAAAGAGGATACTCCCTAAATCCTGTCCCAGCTCATGGAATTCTATGTTAGAGTTTGTGGAAATTAAAATATAACTTTTAAAGATTGTGAATACTAAAATTTCCCTGTTGCCTGATTTAATCTCAGTCAGAATTATATGTGCATCCTCAGACCTATCATAATAATGTAACTTTAGAAAATGAAAACAAGGGAGACGTTGGTAGAAAGTCATAACAAGCTGCCATACTCCTCTTATGCCCCCTGCCATTGCCTACTGGCTACAACCCCATCTCCTTGGCTGAGAGGCACTGCCCAATCCTGCCTTGCTCTGAGCAGGCCCTTAGCACAGGGGACTCACAGCTACAATAGCCACCAGTGGTAGTCCTCCTGATCTGTTCCTCTCTCCCAGTAACCACCAGTGGTAGTCCCAATCCACTCACCTCTCTTGCACTGTGCTTCAAGGCACTCTTACTCTTCAAATGTCTCATGATGTCCCTCCCAACTGCCTTTCAGAAATTTACTTAAAAGAAATTTCTAGATAGTCAATCCTGGTTTTTAGCAGATATTTTTCAGGAAGACAGAGTGACAAGGAGTAAAATGACATTTAAATTACGTTTCAGCTTTCAGGGTTTCATTGACTCTAAAGCATGCCTTATGATTATGAAGTGCCAGTGTACTGCCCTGTATACATTATTGTTTTTAAAATTTTTCTATGTCTTTTAGAGGTGATTAGCATCCTCATTTTACAGAGGAGGAAAGCAAGCTGAGGGAAGTAAAAGAGAAATTTTACCAAAGCAGAGCAACTAGATGGCTGAGAAACAGGGATTTAACCCAGGTTTCTGAATCTAAAGCTGGTGCACTTCCCCCATGTTATTCATCCCCAAACAATCAGGTGCCATCTCACAAAAACTCCCCAAATGGGAGGTGGGTGAGATGTGTGGAATGGCTCCCAAAAACTAGAAGGTAATTTGCAAACAAAGTGTTCTGTTATCTTGTCTAAACTGTCTTCCTGCTGTTGTTTGATCAGTGGCCCCAATGATTGATCTCCAGGGAAACTGTTGGGATATGATAAAACTTAAGGTGGTGTGACCCAGAGGAAGGTCTTTAAGTCACTGGGGGGCCATGCCCTTGAAAGGATCATGAGACCCTCTGCTCTTCCTCTTCCTCACCTTGCTTCCTGGTTCATCAAGTAAGCAGCATTGATCTAGCACACTCTCAGCACCATGTTCTGCTTCATGGGAGTCCTGAAGCCATGGGACACTAGATTATGGACCAGAACCTCTAAAACCAGGGGCCAAAATAAACCAATTCTTTTGTAAACCCACACATGAACTATCAGGATCAATTTGTGGCATTCGTGGTCAACCATATCAATTTATTGCTAGAATGTGAAAGACTTGAGACATTCATTTCCCTGGCCTTCAGTGGCTTACAGCACTATTGAGGAGAGAGAGGACACTGACATCCTTAAGATAATTTCAGAAATGTTCACTTGTACCTTCCTTGGTACCCAAGGGATTTAGTCTTCAAAGTGACACCTCTACCACGAGGAGGTCTGATGGAACAGTCTGGTTCAAGAGCTCAGTCAGGAGCTAGGACAGGTCTTGGCTCCCTCCAAACTCATAAGATCAGAAACTCAAGTTGTTCAGTCAACTCTAGGCCTACTATGTGCAAAGGTCCACAGTCAAAAGCTATCTAGTTTTCCACAGGTCACCAGCTCCATGACCATTCCCTGCCCCCTTCCTCTTCATCCCAGTACTCAAACTCCTGAAGATTCCTGATAATGAGCCAGAAGTCAGAATGGAGTGGGTGTGAGGTGGGCCAGTGGGACTCCAGAATCTACTTTTGTGGTGCAAATGGGTTCTATGAGAAGGCTCCCAAGTCCCATGCTTAGCTGAACCTGAACCCATGAGCTGGGGAAGTATACTTGGCTTCTTCATGCTGCCTCCTTGGATGAGAAGATGAACAATAACCTCAGCTTAAGCAATGTCTCTTCAGGGCTAGAGAAATGGTTCAGAAGTTAAAAGCATGTGCTGCTCTTACCAAGGACCTGAGTTCAGTTCCCAGCTTCCACATGGTGGCTCATGACCATTTATAACTCCAGTGACAGGAGATCCAGTGCCCTTTCTGGCCTCTACAGGCACTCTATGCATGCAGTACACAGACATAGATGCAAGCAAAATAATCATACCTATAAAATAAAAATTAAACTAAAAAAACATTTTCAAAAGCAGTGGCTCCTAACCTGGAGGTCATATACAAACCTGTTTGGTGGTGTGACAAGTCCAGGATATTATGTTAAACCAAAAACTGCCATTTTCTTCTATATTTCACATGATTCATGAAAAACTGAAACAGCAAGACTTGGGCTTCATGGCAGGTGCTATACCCATCAAATGGGTTTATTTGCCCATACCCTGTTTCTTTCTTTCTTTTAAACATTTATTTTATTATTTTATGTGCATGGGTGTTTTGACTGCATGTGTATCTGTGCACCACCTGTGTGCGGTGCCCTTGGAGACCAGAAGAGGGTACTGTGCCCTTGGAACTGGAGTTACATGTGGTTGTGAGCCACCTCGTGGGTACTGAGAATCAAGCCTGAATTCCCTGGAAGAGCAGCAAGTGTGTTTAGATCACTCAGCCCCGGAACAACTTTCATCCTGCAGTGGGGCTAGACCCAACATGTAGAGCAATGGAACAGAAAAACGAGGAACCAGAGATAAACCCAGACAGATATGGCCATCAAGTGTTTGAAAAAGCGGTTAAAGCATGCACTGAAGAAAAGGGGGCAGTCTATTCAACAGAAGGTGCTGGCACAAACTGGATGTCCTTCTACAGAAGAAGGAAGCTAGATCCATATCTCTTAGCTTGCGCAAAAACGAACTCAAGATACATCAAAGATCGCAATTTAGAGCCTGAAGCACTAAGACTGCTAAGGAGGAGCAAGCACTTCAAGAAACAGACATGGACAAGAACTCCGTGAAAGGACCCCGACAGCACGGGAAGTAATCCCCAGAATTAGCGAAGTTAAGATCTTCTGCGCAGCAAACACAACTACCATCAGAGAGAGCATAGGCCCCACAAAATGGGAGAAGACGTGGACCAGCAAGATGGCTCAGCAGGCACAGAGACTTGCTGACAACCTGACCTCCTGTATTCCATCCCCGGGAACCACATTATAGAAAGAGAAAACTACTCCCCAAAGCTGTCCTCTGTCTTCTGGGTGTACACACACACACACACACACACACACACACACACACACACACACACACACACACACACGGAACAAAAGTTTAACTAGAAAATTTAATAGGAGAAAATCAGTTATACCTCAGACAGGAGGTTGGTGTCTAGACTATACAAAGAACTGTAAAAATTAAATGCAAAGAACTCAACTGTCAATGAATGAATGGGCTGCCAAAATGTAGAGAGAGTTCTCAAAAGAAAATCCCAATGGCCAATAAATATTTGTTTTTAATTATTTTATTCAGTTTGGGAGAAAAGTTAGACCACAGCACATTTACCAGGGCCTAGGAAGAAAGTACCATGATAGAATGTCCCTAACTCACCCCCCCTCTTCTACACTGACAGAGAGAGACATAGCAAGGCGCTTTGGTTTGCATGTGGGCAAAGTCCCTGACCTTAAAACTTAATCTCTAACACAGCAGTGCTGAGAGGTGTGGTGTGTGGGAGGTAACTAGATCCCCAGGGCTGAAAGCTGCTGAGGGAGTGGGTTCCCAGTGAAAGGTAAGTATGTCTTCTTTCTCCTTTCCTTCGCCCTTCTGCCTTCCTTCACGGGATAAGTCAAGAGGGTCCTTCTCACATGCAGTACCCTGGTTCCATCAGCCTCCATAGCTGTAAGGAATAAATCTGTCCTTTATAATTACCCAGCCTCGGGTAACCTACTGTAGCTGCACGGAATGGACTGAGAGCTAACAGCCAAGTAGGACTCTGTTTTAAGACTCAAAGAACAAAAATAGGACCCAGATATATGGAGACAGTCAGAGAGGAAACCTCCTGAACACAATGTCATGGTGGGTGGAATGACCCGGCACCCACGCACATGTCCTTTAGAATAGAGGAGTGTGGAATGACTGGCCGCCTGTGCACATGCACGTTCAACAGAGGAAGATGAAGGAAGAGGGTTAGAGGAACCTAGCAAACACGAATGAATAATCCAGCCTGGAAGAGAACAAGTTAAAGTTATCAGTTGCTCCAAATTATCCTGTGATCCAAATTGAAGAGGAGCCTTATAAAAGCAGTCATTAAACAGACAGCAAGGTGAAGATGATAAAATACCAGAGAGAAGCCTGGCTCACAGCCATAGTCTCAACATTCGGGAGGCTGAGGCAGGGGCTTGCTGTGGGTTCTGAGACAATCTGACTTAAAGGGTGAGATGCTTTCTCCAAACACTCAAATGAATACATAAGTTAAATAACATAAGAGAACGAAAACTGAGAAATAATCAAAACACTTGCAACTGAAATGGCAATATTACAATGAACTAGGATCACCAAGAGAGAGAATAGATATAAATAAAAAGTTAGATTTCTGGGATGGGAAAATTCTCAACACACTATTGTGGTCGATACATGTGCTTAATATTGACTATCCACAGTCATCTAGGAGAGAAGGCTCTGAGCATGCCCGTGAAAGATTTTCTGGATTACATGTGTCAGTCCAATCCCTGACTAGCTCCATCCCTCACTAGCTCCAGACCTCTCTCTGGCTAGCTCCAGACGTCCGTGCTCTGAGATCCTTGGCCTGCATAAAAAGGGTAAAGGGATTTCAAGCTCTTGCATTTATCTCTCCAGACTTCCTGACTGAGGGTCCTACATACCTCAGACTGAGGATACAGCTATCTCTAGGTTCTGTCGCTGTGCCTTTCTATCTTGAATCCACAATGGACCATGGCTTCAAAATGTGTACCCAAACAAACCCTTCCTTCCTTAAGTGGCTGTTTTTATTTTATTTTATTTTACATGTCGATCCCAGTTCCCTCTTCCTCCCTTCCTCTCTCCCTCCCTCTTACCCTCTCTCTCCCCTCACATGCACCCTGGCCACCCTCCTCTCCCATCCCCCACCCCCATGTTATACAGGTGGGGTCATGTAAATCTGTCATTTGAAGTAGGGCCTAGGACTCCTCTCCTGTCTCTAGGTTAAGGGAGGATTCCTCCATAGGGGATGTGTCCGCAAGGTCCTTTTGTGCACCAGGAATACATCCTGGTTCCACTATCTAAGGTCCCTCAGACTGCTCAGTCCTTCTAGCTGAGACCAATATTCAGGGGGTCTGAGTCAGTCCCATGCTGGATTCCCAGCTATCAGTCTGAGGAGCCCAAGCTCCTCCTTGTTCAGGTCAACTGTCTCTGTGTTTCTGCAACCTGGTCTTGTCCTCTCTCTTTCTGCATCTGGATTCTAGTTTGACTCAGTGTTTAATTATGGGTGTTTGCTTCTGTTTCCAACAGGTACTAGATGAGGGCTCCATGATGGTGGATAAGTTAGTTGTTCTATCAGGGAAGGGCATTTATGGTAGCCTTTCCATGGTTGCTCAAATTGTTAGTTGGAGTCAGTCTTATAGGTCTCTAGTCTAGACCTTTCTTTAGGTTCAGTTTTCTCTTCAAACCAATAATGGCTCCCTCTTTTATGTCCTCTCTCTCTCTCTCCCTCCCTCCCTCCCTCCCTGCCTCTCTCCCTCCCTCCCTCCCTCCCTCCCTCCCTCCCTCCCTCTCTCTCTCTCCCCCTCTCTCTCTCTCTCTCTCTCTCTCTCTCTCTCTCTCTCTCTCTCTCTCTCTCTTCTGCCTTCTATTCCTACCGTGACTCAATCTTCCTAGAGGCATGAGCTTTCCTCTCCTCCCTTTCTCTTTCTCCTAGTTCTCTCCTCATTCACTGCCCCCTCACTTCCCATGTGCTGTGGGGGACTTGTCCCTTCCCCCTTTTGTGAGGGACCATATATGAATCTCTTAGAATACACCTTGTACACTAGTTCCTCTGGTGGTATGAATTGTAGGCTGGTGATCCTTTGCTCTAGGTCTGAAATCCATATATGAGCGAGTACATACCATGTTCCTCTTTTTGTGACTGAGTTACCTCATTCAGGATGGTTTCTTCAAGTTCCATCCACTTACCTGAGAATTTCAAGATTCCGTTACTTTTTTCTGCAGAGTAGTATTCCATTGTGTAGATGTGCCACATCTTCTTTATCAATTCTTCAGTTGAGGGGCATCTAGGTTGCTTCCAGCTTCTTGCTATTACAAATAATGCTGCTATGAACATAGTTGAGCACATGTCTTTGTTGCATGGATGTGGATCATTTGGGTATATGCCTAAGAGGGGGATTGACGGGTCCTGTGGTAAATTAATTCCCATTTTCCTAAGGAACCACCATACTGATCTCCAAAATGGCTGTACGAACTTGCACTCCCACCAGCAGTGGAGGAGTGTTCCCTTTCTTTACATCCTCTCCAGCATAAGTTGTCATTGGTGTTTCTAATTTTAGCCATTCTTACAGGAGTAAGATAGTTTCTCAAAGTTGTTTTCATTTGCATTTCCCTGATAGCTAAAGATGTTGAGCACTTTCTTAAGTGTCTTTTAGCCTCTTTGATTTCCTCTATTGAGAATTCTTTATTCAATTCTGTACCCCATTTTTAATAGGGTTATTTGGTGCTTTGTTGACTAGTTTCTTGAGTTCTTTGTATATTTTGGAGACCAGCCCTTTGTCAGATGTAAGGTTGGTAAAAATCTTTTCCCAGTCTGTGGGCTGCCTTTTGGTCTTGTCCACTGTGTCCTTTGCCTTACAGAAGCTTCTAAGTTTGAGGAAGTCCCATTTATTAATTGTTGATCTCAGTGTCTGTGCTACTGGAGTTATGTTCAGGAAGTGGTCTCCTATACCAATTTGTTCAAGGGTACCTCCTACTTTCTTATCTAAGAGGTTCAGTGTAACTGGATTTATCCAGCTAGGTGAGGTCTTTGATCCATTTGGACTTGAGTTTTGTGCATGGTGATAGACATGGGTCTATCTGAAGTCCTCTACACACCATCATCCAATTGTGCCAGCACCATTTGTTGAAGATGCTTTTCTCCCCTCCCACATTGAATTCTTTTAGCTGTTTTGTTGAAAATCAGGTGTGTGGGTTAATATCAGGATTTTTCGATTCAATTCCATTGGTCTAACCTGTCCATTTTTGTGCCAATACCAGGCTGTTTTCAGAACTATAGCTCTATAGTAGAGCTTAAAGTCTGGGATGTTGATGCCTCCTGAAATTCTTTTATTGTATAGTGTTGTTTTGGCTATCCTGGGTCTTTTGTTTTTCCATATAAAGTTGATTATTATCCTTTCAAAGTCAGTGAAGAATTGTGCTGGGATTTTAATGGGGATTGCATTGAATCTGTAGATTGCTTTTGGCAAAATTGCCATTTTACTATATTTATCCTACCTATTCAAGAGCATGGGAGATCTTTCCATTTTCTGGTATCTTCTTTAATTTCTTTCTTTAAAGCCACAAACTTCTTATTATATAGGTCTTTCACTTGTTTGGTAAGGGTTACCCCCAGATACTTTATGTTGTTTGTGGCTATTGTAAAGGGTGATGTTTCTCTGATTTCTTTCTCAGCCTCTTTGTCGTCTGAATAAAGTAGGGCTACGGATTTTTTTTTGAGTTTATCTTGTATCCTGCTAGTTTGCTAAAGGTGTTTATCAGCTGTAGGAATTCCCTGGTAGAGTTTATTGGGTCGCTTATGTAAATTATCATATCATCTGCAAATAGAGACAGTTTGACTTCTTTCTTTCCAATTTGGATCCCCTTGATCTCCTTTTGTTGTTTTATAGCTTCAGCTAGAACTTCAAGAACAATATTGAAGAGATATGGAGAGAGAGGGCAGTCTTGTCTTGTACCTGATTTTAGAGGAATAGCCTTAAGCTTCCCTCCATTTGATGTTGGCTGTTGGTTTATTGTATATTGCTCTTACTATGTTTAGGTATGTTATCCCTGATCTCTCCAGGACCTTTATCATGAAAGGGTGTTGAATTTTGTCGAAGTCTTTTTCAGCACCTAGGGAGATGATCATATGGTTTTACTTTTTCAGTTTGTTTATATGGTGAATCACGTTGATAGATTTTTGTATGTTAAACCATCCCTGCAACCCAGGGATGAAGCCTACTTAGCCATGGTAGATGATTTCTCTGATGCATTCTTGGATTCAGTTTGCCAGCATTTTATTGAGTATTTTTACATTGATGTTGAACAGGGATATTGGTCTGTAGTTTTCTTTCTTAGTTGTGTCTTTATGAGGCTTGGGTACCAAGGTGATTGTGGCCTCATAAAAAGAGTTTGGTAATGAACCTTCTGTTTCTATTGTGTGGAACAATTTAAAGAGCTCTTCCTTGAATTTCTGTTAGAATTCTGCACTGAAGCCATCTGGTCCTGGACTTTTTTTGGTTGGAAGGCTTTCGATGACTGCTTCTATTTCATTGGGGGTTATAGGTCTATTTAAGTTGCTTGTCTGTTCTTGATTTAATTTTGGTAAGTGATAGTTATCTAGAAATTTGTCCATTTCCTTTGAATTTTCAAATTTTGTGGAGTACAGGTTTTCAAAGTATAACCTGAACGTTGTCTGGATTTCCTCAGTGTCCGTTGTTATGTCTCCTTTTTGCTTCTGATTTTATTAATTTGCATGTTCTCTCTCTGCTTTTTCGTTAGTTTGGATAAAGGTTTGTCTATCTTGTTGATTTTCTCGGAAAACCAACTCTTTGTTGCATTGATGTTTTGTATTGTTTTCCCTATTTCTATTTTATTGATTTCAGCCCTCAAATTGATTATTTCCTTGTGTCTCCTCCTCCGGGGTGAGTTTGCTTCTTTTTGTTCTAAGGCTTTCAGTTGTGTTGTTAATTCTCTAATGTGACTATCCTCTGTTTTCTTCATATGGGCACTTAGTGCAATGAACTTCCCATAAGGTGTCCCATAAGTTCGGGTATGTAGTGTCCTCATTCTCGTTGAATGTTAGGAAGTCCTTAATTTCTTTATTTCTTCTTTGACCCAGGTGTGGTGCAATTGCACATTGTTCAGTTTCCATGAGTTTGTAGGGTTTCTGCGATTTGTGTTGTTGTTGAATTCCAATTTTAAAGCATGGTGGTTTGATAAGATACAGGGGACTATTCCAATTTTTTTTTTGTATCTGTTGAGGTTTGTTATGCCACCTAGTATGTGGTCAATTTTAGAGAAGGTTCCATGTGGAGCAGAGAAGAAGGTATATTCTTTTGTGTTTGGATGGAATGTTCTATAGATGTCTGTTAAACTCAGTTGAGACATAACTTCTGTTAGTTCTTTTGTTTCTTTGTTGAGTTTCTGATTGCTGGTCCTGTCTAGTGGTGAGAGTAGTGTGTTGAAGTCTCCCACTATAAGTGTGTGAGGTTTTATGTGAGGTTTGAGTTTTAGTAGCGTTTCTTTTACAAAAGTGGGTGCCTTTGTATTTGGGGCATAGGTGTTCAGAATTGAGACTTTGTGTTGATGGATTTCTCCTGTGATGAATACGAAATGACCATCTTCTTCTCTTTTGATTAATTTTGGTTTGAAGTCTAACTTGTTAGATATTAGGATAGCCACACCTGCTTACTGTTTGGGTCCATTTGATTGGAAGATCTTTTCCCAGCCCTTTACCCTGAGGTAATGTCTATCTTTGAAGCTTAGATGTGTTTCTTGTATGCAGCAGAAGGAGAGATTCTGTCTTCGTATCCATTCTGTTAGCCTGTGTCTTTTTATAGGCAAGTTAAGACCATTAATGTTGAGGGAGAGTAAGGCCCATTGATTGTTAATGCTTTTTTGTTTTAGATTTGTTGTTGGCAGTGGTATTGTGAGTATATTTGTCCTGCTTTACCCTTAGTTTCTGGTGAAGTGGTATTATCTGTTGCCTATGTCTTTGTGAGCGTAGTTAACTTCCTTGGGTTGGAGTTTTCCTTCCAAAACTTTCTGTAGGTCTGGATTTATAGATATTTATTGTGAAAATCTGGCTTTGTCATTAAATATCTTGTTTTCTTCATCTATAGTGATTGAGAGTTTTTCTGGGTATAGTAGCGTGGGCTGCCATCTGTGGACTCTTAGTGCTTGTAGAACATCTATCCAGGACCTTCTGGCCTTGAGGGTTTCCATGGAGAAGTCAGGTGTAATTCTGAAAGGTCTGTCTTTATATGTTACCTGTACTTTTTCTTTTGCTGTTCTTAATATTCTTTCTTTATTCTGTATGCAAAGGTGTTTTGATTATTTTATGTCGAGGGGTCTTTTTTCTTTGGTCCAGTCTATTTGGTGTTCGGTATGCTTCTTGTATTTTCATGGGCCTGTCCTTCTTCAGATTGGAGAAGTTTTCCTTGATGATTTGTTGAATATGTTTTCTGTACCTTTGAGCTGGGCTTCCTCACTTTCCTCTATGCCTATTATTCTTAGGTTTGGCCTTTTCACAGTGCCCCGAATTTCCTGTTTTGTGTTAAGGATTTGTTGGATTTACAATTTTCTTTGGTTGATGGATCTATTTCCTCTAGTTTATCTTCAGCACCTGAGATTCTCTCTTCCATCTCTTGAATTCTGTTGGTTATGCTTGCATCTGTAGTTCCCAATCGTTTGCCCAGTTTTTCTATTTCCAGCATTCCTTCGGTTTGTGTTTTCTTTAGTGTCTCTATTTCAGTTTCCAAGTCTTGAACCATTTCTGTCACCTGTTTATTTGTTTTTTCTTGGATTTCTGTACTTTCTTTACTTTCTTTAAGAAATTTATTCATTTCTTCCAATTTTTTGTTCGTTTTTTCTTCCTTTTCTTTAAGGGATTTTCTAACATCTTCTTTGAGGGCCTCTATCATTTTTATGATGATAATTTTTAAGTCGGTCTCTTCTGCTTCATCTGCTTTGTTGTCTTCTGGTCTAGTTAGTGTAGATTTCCTAGATTCTGGTGGTGTTATGGTTGTCTTTCTGTTGTTAGGTGTTTTCTTGTGTTTGCCATCTTCCCATAGCTTCTTCCAGTAGGTGTTAGTGGGGTCTCTCCCTCTCTCTATGGTACTTCCCCCGGGGGGTTTAGGTGGGTCAGAGGTTCCATGTCTGTAGTTCTGAGTGGTTCAAGCTCTCTAGGAGGTCTCTCTGCTGGCAGGGGCCTGGCAATGGGGGTCAAAGATCTCGAAGGCTGGGATTCAGGATGTTCTTTAAGCTGATAGGCAGATCTAGCCTGGGCCTGGCACTCTCCAGCTGAGGCCTCTTTGGCAGAGGCCCTGTGATGAGGGTCAAGGATCCAGCCTGCAGGAACTCAGAGAGGTCCCGCGGACATAGGCAGATCTCTGGGAGGGGCCCGGAACTCAGTAGAGGACCTCAGTAGAGGTCTCTTACCCCGGCGGCGGTGGGGGTAAGAGACCAGGCAGGTGGAAATTACGGGTGGTCCTGAGTGGATAGGCAGGTCTAGTGTGCTCAGGGCAGCTTCAGGAAGTTCCCCGAAGGTCAGGCTGGATTCTAAATATTTTTTAAAGAGCAGTGCAAATTGAAATCATTCAGAAACTCCATCTCACTCAGAACACTATCTCCAAGGAAATGAGGAACAACGAATGCTGAAGAGGATGCTGAGAGAGACAAACATTGTGTACCGCTCATGCCAGTACAGCCAATCTGGAAATCAGTATGCAGGCTTCTCAAAACACTAAGACAAGACTCTCTAAAGGCCCAGCTCTACAGCCACTCCTGGGCATATATTCAAAGTACTCTGTATCCTACCACACAAATATGTTCATTTGCTACTCTATTTAAATTACAAGGAGATGCAATCAGTCTAGCCAACCAACCATCAACAGGTAAAAAGATAATGAAAATATGGTACATATATGGAATGAAATTTTATTTACTGGAATTTGTAGGAAAATATATGGACCTGGAAACGTTAGATTAACCCAAATACTGAAAGTTCTCTCTATGTGAATCTTAGCTCTCTCTCTCTGTCTCTCTCTCTGTCTGTCTCTCTCTCTGTCTCTCTCTCTCTCTCTCTCTCTCTCTCTCACACACACACACACACACACACACACACACACATACACACACACACGAATCCTAAAAACATTTTAAGTCTATGTTTTTTTAAAAGTGAAAACACTTCTGGGTTTTGTAGAATTTAAAGCTGTAGGGGAATAAAGCAATCAAAATAGTAAAGGAATAAAGGTCCACAGAGGTGAGAATTCTTGCTACAGCTTTTCTGGTTATCCTCCTAAGGCTCCTATATTAAAGACTTGGTACCCTGTCTGCAGGAGGTCATGGAATCTTGAGGAGTCAGAATCTAGTAGAGGGTCTTCAGGATGCTAGGACAAGCTCTTGAAGCTCTTGAAGTGATTATTGGGACCCCGATGCATTCTACTTCCTCTTACCCTTCCTACACACAGTTACATAAGTAGCTTCCCACCATGGTGTGCTGCCTTGCCACAGGCCCCAGAGCATCAGGACCAACTGACTATGAATGCAAACCTCAGAAACTTGAGCCAAATAAACACTTCTCTTAAGTTAATTATCTCAAATACTCTGCAATATAGTAATGGAGAGATGGATGGCAGTTGCCAGTGTTTATTGTGATATGGGAGTACTTTATTTTTGTTTTCCAAGACAGGGTTTCTCTGTGTATCCCTGGCTATCCTGGAACTTATGCTATAGACCAGGCTGGCCTTGAACTTGGTGATCCACCCGCCTTTGCCTCCCAAGTGCTGCTATCAAAGGTGTGGGCCACCGCTACCTTATTTGAGAAGTATTTTGAGTAACGTAATTTTCTTTACTTTTACATTTATCTTATAATCAACCATCATATATTAAGTTCTTTCAAGTCCACAAATTAATTAAAAACAACAAAACCTATGCCCAAACTAAAATCTACTTACTAAAGCATGGTTTTGTATAGCCCAGAATTGTGTGTGTGTGTGTGTGTGTGTGTGTGTGTGTGTGTGTGTGTGTGTGTGTGCCTGCGCACGCGCGTGTGTGTTTGAAAGCGAAAATAGCATATATAGTGTCTGAAGAGTATTTATCATGGGGCTTTTTATAGAAAAGCGTGTGATGCTTGATCTAGACTCCAGGCACTTGTGATGTGCTAAGCCAGGATAGTGAGGGGAGGGGTATGTTGGACACTTGGAGAATGATTTGCAAAGTAAGGGCTCAGGTCCACATCTGTCTCACACTTGCTGTGTGAACTGGAACAGGCTCCCTAAACTTTCCCAAGCTTTCCTCTCCCACAACTCTCCTTTACTGTGTATTTATGAGTTTCTTAACTAACACCGGGGCCCCAAAATAAGGGCATGTATTCTAGTATGAGGTTTAAAATTCCTTGATGTCCTTTTATTTTCCTGGTGAAAATTTAAGGATAATGCTTTGAAAGGACATAGGATCCTTATAGGACATAGGCCGGGGTGTGACAAATTGAGAGGATAGGACACAGCTCCCAGACAGAAAGTCAAATAGTGTCATTCCCGTTTTAGGTGACAAACATAGAATTGCGATTTTTCTTTTTTAAGCAGAAAGGCATTTTCTATGTTTTATAATCCCAATACAAAAAGAGCAATAGATGCTTGTAGGCCAGGCCAGAGAGAAGAAGGTGGGGTTCCATTTCTAAAATGCCCGTGGAGACAGAAAACTGTAACTTCCAATGTGAGCCGATTCATTGAGGCCTTACATTCATTTGTTGAGAACGGAGGGGGCAACAAAAGCCCTCAGAACCAATCGGGAGAGTCAGGATGGAAAGGTCAGCCCCGGCTAGGGAGGTGCAACTATCCGACTTTGTTAAAATGATGGTATTCGACAGAAGTTACATGTGAG
>JANBXA010000734.1:99430000-99480000 GCA_030556225.1 Cricetiscus sungorus | reverse complement strand
TCTCACATCCCCTACCTTCCCAAGAATTTTCAAGTCTAAAATACTACACATTATCACACCCTAATTGCAGTGGCAAAAACTAATGCATCCCGCTGACAATGGATTCAAACCAGAAAGAATGAAGACAGTTCTGCTTCGGCATGGCTATTAAACACCCTATAGTCTATATAAAAATATGCCAAGTTGAGGCTTAACAGTAATAAAATAGTATGGGTATTGCCTTCAATCCTGGCTGAATGAGCAATGCCCCCTGATTGGGTAATTGACAAACTACATACTGTAACACACTCCACAATAGCCCTATGCTTTCATTATGTTGAACAATAGGTTAACTAGATAACGCTGCACTTGGCAAGATTACTTTCCACCGACTCCGAGCATCTCCTTTTCTCCACGAGCTATTCCCTATGATATTTCTGTGCTCCTCTCCGCAGCAGAGCACTTTCAACGCCAGTTACAAGCTAGCTCGGTGGTGTTCAGCTTCGCTCTTTTACCTCCCCCCAGGGTCAATTGCCTTTGGGAGGGAACCACTATAGATTAACAGGAAAATACTGCCTGATTCATAGCAGATAGAGGCCTTCCAATGCTCGTTCGCTCCACTGAGACTGCCGCTCTTTCTCTCTCCATCCTGTCTGCAATTAGTAAATAATTCTCTGTTCAGAAACAGTCTTCTTGAGAAAAATACAAGCAAAGATATGGCTTTAAAGACCTGGGTATGCCATGTACTCTTTTCTTTTATTTTCTTTACGCGCGCGCGCGCACACACACACACACACACACACACACACACACACACACACACACACTCATATTTAGAGGTTGGAACACACTGGCTGGTAGACTTAGGCATTTGAAGTCAAGTTAAGAATTTCCAACATCTGTTGTCTGGTCCTCATCGTCATGAATCAACAGGGTTTGTGGTCCCTTGAACAAAGGCCCTAGGCCTTGCTGCCACTCCCGGCATGGTCTGGAGGTAATGCCTGCTCACTTAACACTGGACATCCATAGATTTATAACAAAATGATATAACTATTGTCATTGGAATTGCTCTGAGTTATATCGACATGGTTTTCTGTTCCACAAGCCACTCCCCATGCGCACCATAACTCAACCCCTAAGTGACAATAATACTATCTATGAAATTTATATTCATGATTATAAATTAATTCTTTCTTTGTTCCAGACCACCAGCAGCATGGACTTGTAATTTCCAAACAGCGTTTATGGCATTAACTTGGGAATACTATCCATCAAGCCTGAAGACAAATGTGGAAGACGATAGTCTCGCCTGCCGCCAGCACAAGCTGCAGTTGGGTAAAGGAGGAAAGAGGGCTGGGTGGAGAAGTGGAGGTGAGTGGCCTCTGCATCAGACAAGAGAGATTTCCCTTAAAAAACAACAAACAAACAAACAAACAAAACCCTTTACCGGTCACTTTTGTGGAGCAGCCTTTGGTCCTGTTAATTTTGAGATTTACTGTTTATACACTCCAAGCACGCCATTATTTCCTGCCTGTAACCTGCCAAGGCATATGTGACCTTACAGTTGTACAGATTAAAAAGACGGGGGGGGGGGGGAGATTGTGTAGCCTGGAGAGATGACTCAGTGGTTAAGAGCACTAGCTGCTTTTCAAGAGGACCCAGGTTCAATTCCCAGCACTCAAGGAGGCAGATGTCTGTGACTCCAGTCCCAAGGGACCTGACGCCCTCTTCTGGCCTTTATGGGTACTGCCACACAAGTAGTATGCAGGCAAAACACCACACCTAAAATAAAATGAAGATTTTTTTTTTTTTTATTTTGCTTGGTTTTTATTTTAGACCAAGGAACAAGGAGGTTGAGTGACTTGCTGAATCGTGGGGCTAGTAGTTTTAATTCACATCCATCTGTTTTTAGGATGCACAGAGATAATGGGAGACATGGGTTTTTCTAGAGTGGTTTTTACCAGCACGGCCGACAAAAACCACTTTGATTTGTTTCTAATGAAATATAATCCTTGTAAATAGGTAGGATGAGTTGGACCATTGATAAAACATCAATAAGGGGAGCTTAACAGAGTGGTATTTATGGGCCTTGACCCCCAAGGCCAAACCCACCCAAGTTGCAATCCTGAGACTTCAACTTCCTAGGAAGTCACACAGCCTGCGTGAAGATGGTCCCCAGATTGGGAGAGTGGAGAGGAGCCAGGAAGAACTGGTACACACTGATGCTAAATGTGGTGCTGATACAGGTACATGCTCATACAGATGCACATGTATGCAAATTACGTGTTCCCATTTCACACAGATGAGCTCCTCCATGAAACTTTGACTACTTGAACATTCTGTTATTGTGCCCAGACCTTGATGGGATCCTGTTAGGAATGGGCAGATAAGGGAGGGGAGTATCCCTCCCTTCCTCGGGAGAGGGGCTCTCCTGCACTCACAAGTTTTCCTTCTCCTCTTCCTCCTCCTCTCTGCCAGCCGACACATCTAACGCAAACCCTAGTACCCAGCCAGCCATTTTCAGGCTGTCAAGTGGAATCCACTGGACTGTGAGATGAATGACTGGGTTGCTCCTTTGGAAACAGCAAGGGTTGAAGAAGCAGTAGTGTCGTCTAAGATCTCAGTAGACACAGGAACCCAACTCAGTACTAGTAAAGCTGTCAATGGCCAGTTCTCACCAGCTTCTACCAAAGCCCCAGTGTTTGCAATGTGAGGTGGACTTTTCACATCCGATTTAATGGTCACTAACTTGGGGATGTTGTTTGGTTAGTTCATTCATTCCTGATGTGGGTACATCATGGCTGTATTCACAGATGCCTACCCTTAGGCTTCAAGGTGGATTTCTGGAGGTTTCCCACCAAGGGAATTGATGCTCAGACTCTAAGACCTGTTCCCATCTGCTGGCCCGGTGACAGCAGACACTCCGAGTTTACTGAAGCCAGAGTATGAGAAGATGTAGCTGCTGCAAATGTATGTTCCGGAAACAACTTCCTGAACTCCAGTCCTAGTTTTGTCGCTGTGTGCGCCTGGAAAATCTGCCTGTGCATAAATTTCCCTGTAACGTGTGTGCCCATCCCGTACAGTTGTGGTGAGATTTAAATGTACGTATTAACCTTTGTAAAGCATTTAGAACAAGCAGGGACCATAGTGAGTACTCAATAAATGAGGCCAGCACCTGGTGTCTGGCAGTCTGAGACTTAGCCATTGCATCTATCTGCCCTACAAACCCTCTACTCGTCTTCCCATCACATCATCTAATAACTCTCTCTCCTGCCCACCACACCCCAAAGACAGTAGCTCTTCCTTTTCCTCCTACCACACCTACTGTCCACGCCAGTCTTCTAACAGGACTGGGCTTCCAGCCTCTCCCTTTGCGCCCTCTGATTTCTGCCATATTTACCCATATGCATATAATGTAAAGTACTATGCACAATGTGTAAAATATATATATATATATATGCATATATATATATACTATACACATAATCTTCTACATAATGATCCTCTGTAAACACAATAGCAAGTATAACAATTTGTAGAGGTGACTTGCATCAGGTCCTGGATTTCCTCTCTGTTCTACTCTCCCTAACTTGCTGAGTGTGTTCAAGAAAGGAGATGGGTTTGTAGGCCAGCTTCTACCCACAAAGGCACATGAAATGCAAGGCCTAATTGCTCCCCCTTCCTGCCCAGCTGAAGAGAGCTTCATTTCATTTGGAATTTGCTTAGCTTTTTGTTCAAGAGGCCTTGTGACAGCCTTGCTCCTCCTGCATTTGCCCAGCCCTGCTCCATGCCCAGTCCTCAACAGGCACCACTTCTGGGCTCTTCCTTCAAGCCCGGCCCAGGCAGGAACCTGCTCTCTTCCTTGCCTGCTTTTCCTTGATTGTGTCTTCTTCTTGTTGCTTTTCACTTGCTTCAGTTAGAAAGCTTTCGTCGACAGGCTCTGTCCATCTGCTTTTCCATACTCCTCTTGGTCTGTTTGGCTGTGACTTCATGGCCATCACTTTACAGACTTTGACCTCAGCTTTTCTTCCTGCATCTTCTGCTGTGCTTAGGAGATATTTGTGCATGCATATGCACACACATACAAATATATGCATATACACACACACACACAAACATACTTATGTTGTCACATGACCTACCAGCAAGTGACCTAACTCATTACTCCCAAAACTAGGATGTCCCTGAGGACCAAAGGGTGTTGTGTCATTAATCTGCCAGGACAGCAGCTATCAACCATACTGTCCTAGGAGAAATCCTTGCTAGCAGGCTGGGCAGCCCTTTGCTCCTCTCAGGCTTTCCCTCACCTCCTCTTTAGTCTCCACAACTGTGCACTCCTTTTCAAGGCCCGGCACTTGCCAAAGTCCCTCCTATCCCCATTACACCTCAGCTTCCCTCCCTACTTTCTACACCTGGCCCGCAGGTCCCCGCCCGCGAGCCACCAGCTCCTCTCAGGCTCCCACTCCTGGCTTCTCTAATCTTAATCATTTCCCTGGACTTCATCTCAAGTCTACCTGTGTGTTTGTTTCTGAGTGTCTGTCAAATACTCTTACGGAGCCTCGGGGGCCATGTGTGTCCCTCTCACCTCTGTATGTGGGACAGGCTCGGGAATGCCTAGCCAGCATTTGTGACATGCTTCAGTCCCCGACAGTCAGCTGGCAAGTTTAATTGCGCTCCAGTTGGGTGGCAGGCTCTGGAAATACTTGAGATGAAAGGTCAGTGGGTAGTGACAAACAGCCTCAATGGAGAATGACTTAGGAAGCAACCGGGAAGACTGACACACGGAAGGGTGCCAGGGTTGGGGAGGTCCACTCTCCAGACACTCCAGACTCCGAAGGACAGGGAAGGCAGAGGTAACGGTACATGCCAAGCTTGGAGGCAGCGAGTGATTGGCACTTATAGAGTGGGGCTGGAAATGCCGGCCCGGAGAGAGGAGGAGAGGCTTGGGTCGTGGGCTCCCATCATGCTCTCCTTCTTTAGACCCTCTCTCCTTCTTTCCCTTAAATGGAGCTTACTTTCCGGTGCCCACCCCACCCCCATCCTGCACCCTTGACTGTCATCTCTTCAGTGCAGGAGCCTCCTGATAGGAGCTCTTGCCTTCAGTGTCATGGTCATTGGAAGCAGCTCACTGCCTTGCAAAGCTCCAGGACTGTGTGTTCATGGAAAGGCCCATGCCCCTGACAGAGAGTACGTGCAGCTGTAGAGGATGTGGTAAGGACACTGGGGACTTGAGGACCATTGCCAGAGGGCAGGATGCTCTCTTCCACAGCTGTGGTCCTGTTTTGGAACAGCAGAGGCAAGCACAGGAGTCAGCTGGCCTTCTCCACTGACTCTGCTCTCAGAGGGGCTGAGAGTACAAATGAGCATGGAAGCTGGGCCCACTACCCCCCACTGTTGGTGGCCTGGGAACCCAGGCCCCCTTCCAGCACAGAAGGATGATGCCAAAGGGTTCATCTACAACACAAGATCTCCTGGAAGGGCACTGAGGACTGAACCACTATGAATGCATCCTCCTATGGTCCACTAGGACCTGGTCCATGTCTAGCCAGCAGTGTGATATCAGAATCCAGTTGTCCCGGAGACCCTTGATGTCACCCCGCAGGCCTCACTGCTGGGGTGAACCAGGCCGTTTACCCAGAGAGGACAGTTGTGTTGACTCTGTGAAAGCCACTCTATAGAGTAGCTATAGCAGCTCTCAATGCATGACAGCTACGCCTTCTTTTTCCTTCTTTCAAGTTTTACTTTGCCTGGGAATGTTTAAAGTGCGTTTCATTGAAATACTTCTGGAGTGTGTTATATTTCAACACATACATCCAGTGTGCACAACAACCAAATTAAGGTAATCAGCGTTTCAACCACTCCAAATGCTTACCTTTCCTTTGTATTGAGAACATCCCAAGTCCTCTCTTCTTGTTACTTTGAAATCGGTAGCAAATTCCTTCTATGACAGTCACCCTGTCACTGTGTGACTGGGCACCTGCCCCACCTCCAGCTGTCACTTTTACGCACGTGCTTTCCAGTCCTCGTGATAGGCCAGGGCCTGAGATACCAGGCAAGTTGCCAAAGCCAGCTCCATCTGGCTGTGCCTCCTACCAAGGGAGTGGCCCTCCCCCACCTTTGGCAGAATGTGTCTCTGAGCTTCCACAGCCACAGGTGTCCCCCACTCTGTCCAGTCCGATGTGACAGGAAGAAAGTAGAACTCTCTGTGGAAGGAGCCCTGGGTTCAGCCACTTTCATCTGTACTGGTGGTAAAACCAGGGTGGATGCCCCTCCTCAGTGGCACCATGGGACTCAGAAGCCCAAGGTGGCAGTGTCAAGCTTAAGAGTACAGAGAGGTCATTTTGAAGGCATGGGGAGAGAAGAGGATGAGGGCGGTGGCGCTTGTGTTAAAATGTGGCTTCTTGGGTCTCAGCTCAAATTTAATTCACAGGTCAATGTGAGACCAAAGAGTCCATATCTCACCCCACAGCTTGATGATTCTCTGATGGACAGAGAGAGGAGATCATCACCCTGGCCTAGGCTGGTGGCTGCCTGAGGGTGACAGGGGTGGGAGGGAGGGGAGTTTGAAGGGAGGCTTTGGAGACTCCCCCTCGCCCAGAGTCCCCCAAGACTTTCTCTGTTTTTATACATTGGGGTTTTAAGTAAGATTTCATCTGAAGGAAAATTTCACAACAGAAACATTAAAATATAAAGCTGGAAAGATCACAGTGCACAGACGCATGTGAGATGCTCTGAGGAGGCCACAGATGATCCCAGGAGGACAGCAATTTTAGTGAAACCTTGGCCATTCCAAGCTCTCTGGGAAGGGACTGCTCTTCAGAGCCTCGTTTTCTGGATAGCATTAAAAACTTTTTATCAAATGTTAATTGTTTTGTGGGGGAATATGTTACACTCTTTGCCGTCTTTTAAAAGCGAGAGTAAGGAACATAATTAAACTGTTGTTTGAAAACTCAGAGTCACCTATTAGATTCTGTGTTGCCATCCCAAAGGGCTTGAGGCCAGCCCAGAGGTTAGCCGGGCCAAGCATTTTTGGTGAGCAGACCCATTGCATTCTGCTGCTTATCTCACTTAGGCCACCATTTCCAGGCGGTGAAGGGAGCCCCATCATTGTGGTGACAATGGAGGGTGATAATCAGGAGGGTAAACCCCAGCCTCTGCCAGCCCAGCCGAGAGCCATGGACCCCAGAGGGAGCCTTCTGGCCTATTTTTCCTTCAGGGAGGTAAGGGGTTAATTCAAGTGCTCTTCAGGAAGGGATTGGCCTGTGCTCCTTGCACAAGCAGAGAGCCTGTGCTCAGATGCCTCTGGTGCTGACCACCTAGGAGATGGGGGGCCCTGAGCCGCTTTCTCCATGTAAGGAAAGCACAGAACCTGGAATTTTCTGTGAAATACTGGATTTTAAAATGTGTACCACATGGAGGGGCTGGCTCTCACATTTTCCCACATTCCCTCTTTCTGTGTAGGAGGCCTCCTGGCTGGCAGAGACTGGAGTGAGTATCTATCCATCCTATTTACTTGGGGTTAGGGTAACAGATACAAATTAAATTGCAGCAATTTGAGTATAAAAAAAAAAGTTTGGGAAGGTAAACGTGGCAGAGGCAGCCACTCTCCACTAGGGCACTAGCTGCAAATTCTATGGGGGAAACAACCTGATGGAATCCATTCCCTGGCACTGGGGGCTTGCACAAGACCAGGGCGAGGCAGCTGCCTGGGTAGACAGGCCTCAGGCCACCAACTGTCAGGGAGAAACACCCATTGGCTCTTCCTTTTCAGAGACCTCTCTGTCCCCTACCTCCCAGGGACCCCTCAGCCTTCTTGGTCCTAGAGAGAAGCCAAGGCTCTGGCCTTCTCACCTGAACACAGCCTCCAGGTTCCTCCTCAGAGAGGACCAGGCTCACATTATTCTCTTTCCCAAAGGAGAAGGCTCTTCATCAGTGGGGTCTTGCCAGGCCTTTGGCTCCCAGTCCCCCTGTGGCCTCTCTTCATCCCTTTCAGCCTGTTCCAAACTGAGCAGCTGGGGACTTCTGCCCAAGGGTCATATTTCCAACACTGTTTCTCTTGAACTGCCCACATGGAATTTTGTTCCCTATGTGGTATGTGGGTGGAGAGGACTTAGGAGTGTTTGATACAGCAACCAGCATGGCCACCTTTCTGTGAGAAATAATTGCCGCTATTTACCACACTAAGTATCGAAGAGCAACAGACATGACTGTTCCCATTTTATAGATGAGGTAACTGAGGCTCTTAAAGTCCAGTTAACTTCCCCAGGTTCCCACAGAGAGCATTGAGCAGTGGAGAGGAGGGCACTCCCGCACACAGACCCCTCAGTGTGCCCATGGATGGGTTAGGCAATACCATCCTGCCTCCTAGTGGCCATGCCACTGGCTCAGCTCACTAAAGGGCAGGAAGGCCTCTCCCTTCTCCTGCCATCCCAGGGGCCTGACAGCTGACTATTTCAAGAAATGGCCTTGGCCAGCCACTCTGGGACACTGAGGTCTGGGAGCAAATGGAAGCAGCTGGCTCCCATTCTCAGACCTTGTCACCTCTCACACAAGGAGCGGCTTGGACAGAGCCTGGGGCACACCCCTCATCCATGCTGATCAGGTGAAACACAGTGCTTATTGACTCCTTCCTGGTCAGGGACACCTGTGGCCCTCACCCTACAACCTTGCCTCCCCCAATGGGCCATTATTCCTTATCATTCAGCTCTACAGAAGCAGCATGGAAACTGTTGGTATTTGGGAAGTGGCCCCAGGGACAATATAGTGATTTGCACTGTTTGTCACCTGGAACCATTTCCTTTAATTTTGTAAGTTGAGAGATGCAGAGGACAGAGCCCTTCAACCTGGCAATCTTTTATTGTTTGTTGAAATTTGCAGACAACTACTAACACACAAAAATAGATGCACTAACCCATTACTCTCCCAGACCTAGACACCTGGCACCCTTCCTCTAAGAGTGCACATAGTTCACGTTTGTCATGCCAATTAGCTAAACAAAGGTTTGTCTCTCCTTCGCCTACAAAAGCACATTTCCTGTTCTGAGACTGAGTGTTGTCAGATGATGCAAGGCTCAACAGGAGCCCTCCCAGCCCTGGTGATTTTGAGTGGCAGGGACATCCTCTGCTGGGAGTGAGGAATTCTCGTGTGGTCCTGCCACCTGCTATCATTGCTTCCAGAATGATCTCAGAAACACAGGACTCCTGATTGAAAAGCAAACGTATGAATACTAACTGCTCCACCCTACACCATGAATTTGCATATCCTTTCTCACCAAAACACGTATGTTGCTTAAACTTAGAAAACAATTATTTTGTGACATTTTTAGATATTTTATCTAAGAATAGTTTTCTGTTTTGTTTTGTTTTAATTTAATATACTTAAAAATGCACTGTCCCCTCCACTCTTGATGACTTGCAGGCACACTGAGATACCAGCAAGCATTGCCCTTCTAGGGATGAACTGTCCTGACTTGCAGAACAGGTTCCTACTGAGAAAACCAATCAATTCATTATTGTGGAAGCCTGTGCCTGTGTCTACACATAAAATTAGGAAAGAATCAATAAAATGTGACATAAGTAACTTCTGATTTTAGCAGGTGCTGTAGTTCATAGGTAAAGATCAAACCCATCAAGTCCTTTAAATATTTGATTAAACGAGATTGATGGTCACAGCCCCCTTCCTAAAAGTTGGTATTCTGATAACATTATCAAGAACTATGCTGAAAAATGTTTTGTGCCTAAGGGACCACAAATAAATACATGCTTAAGTAAAACTAAAGAAATTTAATTATGTGTATGAACATTTGTACTAAATGGTTTCTCCGGGAAGCCAATGGGAAATTATGGCTAACAAGTGCACCAGAATAAGGTCTGTTGTTGAGGGTTATTAGCCTAATCACATAATCCAATTTCACTTCCAACCACAGTCCTGTCATTTGTCCATGTCAAAATAAAATCATTGTTAAACCTTAATGAAATCAGAAAGCAGAGAGGGGGCTGAGGACAATGTCTTTCTTTAAAAACAGGCTTCCAACCTAACTTTTCTCCTAGTTCCAAAAACAGTTCAAAGATCTGAAACTTGACCTTAAAAAGGGGGAGGGGGAGCGCCTGGGAATTCAATTCACAGACATTTTTTCTTCACGAAAATCATCGACAAAGGGGAAGTAAACAGATTGGTTTTGCTCTCAAAATTTGGCGAGGCAAATTGTTCCAAGGCTGAGGTGTTTCTCACCAGCTTTAAACCCAAGGTGCATTTTTTATAGCCAAGAACCAGGGCCCTGAAACGGAGTAACGGAAACGCTGACCTAGCCTTCGCTCAGCAGCACGGATGGCGCTGCTGTAATTTATGGAGAACACATTTTGGTTTTGTCAGGTTTTTAAACAGAGACTGTTATAAATTTGAAGAAGTACTGTCCTGTTAGGTCTTCAAACAGCATGTGTCAATGTTGTTATGCGTCCGTCCTCCATGCAGAGTGGTGTTCATGTCTGAAGTGACATTGCAATGGTTGTACATCCCAACGGCGGCGAAAGAGAATGCCAAGCCCAGATTTGCTCTGCAAACAGCCTTCACTGATGGAATGCGTCATGGTCATTGTCAGCACGATGGTAACCAACTGTAAGGCACTGGCAAAAGGTGCCTCTCTTTGAGCAGAATTCTCCTCCTGCTTTTCTTGGGTGGCATAAGGTATATAACAGGGTTACTCGGGACACTGAGTGGTGGGTCTCATTCTAGCCAATGGGGATGGAATGCTGCCCTAAAGAATTTCAGGTTTTGTAGAAGGGTATTTTTTTTTTTGTCTTGTTTTGCTTTGTTTTTATACACGTGTGTGTATGTGTGTGTGCTTGTTCATATGCATGCACATTTTCAAGTGTCCTTGGAGAACAGAGGAAGGCATCAGATTTTTTGGAGCTGGAGTTACAGGAGGTTGTGAGCCATCAAACAGGAGTGCTGGAACTGAACTCAGTCCTCTGGGAAAGTGGCCGGTGCTGTTAACCACTGAGCCCTCTCTCTGGCCCTGAGATAAGATGTTGTTTAAAGTTGTGGCTGTGGACAGTATGCATTCCAAAGACCACAACCATAAGCAATAGGGAGAGAAGCCTTGACAATGACTCACACAGCAGCCAGCAAGGAGCTCCTTCAGCTCTTTTGTGGAGACTGCTGAATGGGGAAGAGGTAAAGAAGGGGTTTGCCAGAGTCTAGGGACAAACACAGATCACCTCTTCACATGGGATGGATTTCTGCAGGGTAAGGCATAGATTGGTGGGAATTCTGAAATCCAAGCCATCAACCACTCTTCTATGATCTTGGCTAACGTTTGTGCATTGTAATGAGGTGATTCTCATTATGATGCCTTGCCATGCCCATTATTGACTTTGGAAAGCTCTTGTTTTCCTAAACAAAGTAGACAGTGTGATCAACATAGAGATCTGGGACTTGGACTTCTGTTTTCCCTGTTATTTCTTAAACTGAAGCCCTGGAATTTGAACTCAGAGACCTACATCATGATGTAGGAATGGCAAGTTCTGGTAAAGATCAACTAGTCCGTTAGAGGAGCATGCAGAAGGGTAGAGGGAGAAGGAACAGAAGACTACGAAAAAGTTAGCCTATGAAATGAATTGTGATGTGTCCCTGTCACCCTAAGAAAGGTAACCATAGAAGTCATGATACTAACACCTACAGTACACTCACAGGGCTGTGTGTCCTTGATTTCACTCTTGCGTTGGATGAGGAAGTGAGCCTTCACCATGGGGTAGTTTGCCAAGGTAAGCTTCTTTCCTAGGACAGCTCTACTCTATGCCATGCTTTGGATTAGTTATCAACAGTGTTCTATCTGTGCCTAGAGTGCTGAGTCATCATGGCCGGGCAGGGTCACATGGCCAGAATTTGACAGGGCAGGGGAGGGGGAGGGGGAAGGGGGGGAGGAGGAAGAGAGCAAACTTGAAGGTGTTTATCATTGTAATTGTGTTCATAGTAGGTTGAAGGAAGCATGAATGATTAGATACAGACAGGATTCTAAAAAGAATTCTTTTATATGTTTTCTAAACCTTCTAAAATTATAATGTATGACTTTTCTAGTGAAAATAATGTATTAAAAACTTAGCCATAAACCTGTAGTAGTCCATGAATAAGTGCTGTCTGATATTATGGACTCTATCAGAAAGTCAATTCAATGAAGTCAAAAAGAAATAAAGAAGGAAAGAAGACAAAGTCCCTTGAGCTAGAGTCATGAAACCAGAGACAGGAATCTGTGACCACCCTACCTGGCCTGATGTCCCTCTGACCATGTCCTTGAACCCCAAGAGGGTCAACTCTGAGGGAGAACACATGCCAATGGCCACAAAAAAAAAAAAAGAGGTTCCAATCATGAAAGACATTTTATACAACTGGTTGGAACTTAGATGATATGGAATTCCTGTTCTCAAGCTCAGCTAAGGTCTAGGGTATACTGGTCATGAGGGAAAGCTGACCAGAGGATAATGTACTTCAAGTCGAAATGAGAACATATGTAAAGATAAAAGATTGCCTGACAAATGAAAGAAAAAAGGTTGCAATCACAAGGAAGTGCGCATTAATTCATTGCAAGTTGGTGAGGGCAACTTCTCTTTTGGTCTGCAGCACTGCTAAATTAGACATGGGGGCAGTTGCTAATGTTTGCACCAAACAAAAATTTGAAGGAAAAATGTCAGCAAACTGACAAAAATCCCACTAAATAAGTAAAAGTGCCAATGGCAGTTTCATTCACATGCCCGACAGCTGCCTGGGGCAACCCAGCATCTTTTAAACACACAGATATTGATATATATATATATATATATATATATATATATATATATATATATATATACACATAATTAACTGCAACTCAAATAAAGAAGAAAACTATCCAAATATGCACTTATCTTTATTGGCTTTTCCACTTGTCATAAATAATTAGTAGTCAGATAGCTGTCATCATACCAAGCATCGCATCGTGTAAGACCTCTTTCTAAACAATCCAGTTGAAATCTAGGTGATCTATCCAGGGGCAGCACTTTTCAAATGGGCCATTTTATAACCTAGGCACAGGTTAATCATCCTTAGCCTCTTTGGTGGGCCTTACCCAGGCTGATGCTTACTGCTGACTTCCCAGCAGCCCCTGTTTTATGGTTAGTTAATTATTCTTTACTAACATTAATGTACTCTGAAACTGGGACCATCAAATAATATACTGAAAGAGATGTCAATTCCCTTTTATTGTTGTTGAACTTTTTTCCCCCACACTTAGAACAATTTTTGTTCAGAAGAACTCTGTTGAACAGATAAATTATGTCCAGGGGGGTTAATCAGCCTCTTACAGTCCCTTGCTAGAGAAGAAAATCTAAGTAAATAAGGAAATCAACGAGGATATGGGATTGACGAAACATTAAACAAGAGTTTAGCATAGAGAGTGTGCCCACACCTTCCAGGAATGTGTGCACACTTACTGAAGTGAAGCTGTCAGTCTACCGCTGAACTTCAAGGACAAATGCAGTCAGAGAGATGGGATTGATTCATTCATTGATATATCAAATATTTACTTCACACACAAATCAGTATGTCTTTGGACTATGTTATGTTAGGATGTTTGAATTTTAAAAAGTCTGCTTGGTTACTGGCTTGAGTTTCTTTGTTTAAAAAAATGTTGGGATACGGACAGCATTTCCAACCTTTTGTGAAATGGCCTCTTTGTACTCTGTGTTCATTCAGAGTGGCAATCTCAGCACTGCCAATTGTAAAAGCTGAATACTGATCAACTCTGGAAAACATTAAAGATTCCCCATGTCCTACAGTATCAAATTTTCAATCAAGATACCACTCTTTATTTAAAAGTAACCAAGCAGATCTATCTTATTAGAATACAAATTTGTGTTCATCTGTAATAAACTGGATAAGTGCATGTATGCCAAAGTTTTGTGTTACGAACACTCTTTTCTGTCAGCCTGGTTCCACAGTCACCTTGCCCCAAATGTACACACAGACACTGTAATAATTATAATGCTGTTGGCCGGTGACTAGTGCTTCTTATTGGCTAGCTCTGTCTTAATTATTAACCAATTTTTATCAATCTATGTATTGTCACAAGGCTGTGGCTTACCCAGTAATGCCAGATATGATGTTACTCCTCCAGCAGCATTGAGGCTCTATTCAGCAGGCTCACTCTGCCTGCCTTTCCCAGAATCCTCCTCATCTCCTAGACCCATCTGTCTTGGGGCTCTATTAGTCAACAGTGTTTTATTCATCAACCAATAACATAAACATATACAAAAGGACAACCCCATCAGTTTTGTTTCAAAATAAATTTCCTTATGATTTATCATCAGCATGTTTTGATGTGTGTGCTTACTTCATATGCCTCTTAACCCAGGATCCTCTAAAAGCCCGGTGGGGGCAGAGTTGAGAAATCCTGCATAAGCTCACTGTTGTTAATGGCTGAACACAAACTTAGATCCAGGGCTGGAAAATCAGATTCAGACAAAGAACACCCATCAAGTCATTTTTGTTGGTCACAGCTTAGGTCTGAATATTGTTTGTGTACCTTGTGGTGTGTTGAAATGTAATCCTCATTGTGAAGTATTAAAAGAGCAAAAATCTAACCTGACTGTGGTGTTCAGACATTGGGCATAATTAGGGTTAGATGAGGTCACCAGGATAGAGCCTCTGTGACTGAATTTTGGTGTCTTTGTAAGGAAAAAGGCCACAAGAGAGATACATGTCCTCATACACACCCCCTGTCACTGCCTATGTTGCTTCAGAACTTTGCCAGCAAGACGTGTATAAACCAATGCTGCTACATGACTGAGGACTTCCAGAACCATAAGCTACCATAAACTTCTTCTCTGTATAAAGAATGAAGACTCAGATATTTCATTATAGTAAGAGAAACAAACTAATACAAACCATTGAAGTGGTTCCTCAAATACAATCTCATTCAGGAAACAGATAAAGCAGAGAAGAAGTCACAGTCCTCACGTCCCTTCCTTCCTTTCCACTGCTCTCCCTCCCAACCTCACAGCAGCCATGTAGAGCCTCAGAAGGTTCCCAGGGATCCTGAGAATCTAGACAAAAATCTGGAATTATATGAGGTGTGGTTAACTAGGCACTCATAAGAAACACAAGTTTTTCTAGTATTGAGCAGAGAAACCCATGGGTCTTCCCAAAGAGAAGTTTAAAAGCACCATTAAGGGCAAAGGACTGGGTAGCAGGGGCTGCAAGAGTGAGGCATGGTGCATCCAGCCACCCCATTCTCAGATCTGGCTTAATCTAGGAGCATGGTTCTCAACCTATGGGTCACGACCCCCTTGGGGTCACATATCAGGTATTTACATTATGATTCATTCTACTAGCAAAATTTTAAGTATGAAGTAGCCACAAAAATAATTTTATGGTTGGGGATCACCAAAACATGAGGAACTAACTGTATTAAAGGGTCACAGCATTAGGAAAGTTGAGAACCACTGTAGGAAAGCCTGGGCCAAACTGTGCTAACTAGTTTTGTTCACTATGACACAAACTAGAGTCCCTTGGGAAGAGGGAATCTCAACTGAGAAAATGCCAACACACACACACACACACACACACACACACACACACACACACCACAGGCCTATGGACAAGCTTGTGGGTCATTGTTTTGGTTGATAATTGGTGTGGGAAGGCCTAGCTCACTGGGGCAGTGCCATCTCTGGGCTGGTGGCTCTGGCTGTAAGAAAGTAGGTTGAGGACCAAGTCAGAAAGCTCCATTTCTCCATGGCTTCCGAATCAGCCTCTGTATTCCAGGTTGCTGGCCTGTTTGACTTCTGCCCTGACTTCTCTTGGCAATGGTGTCTGACCTAAAAGGTGTGAGCTGAAGCAAATGCCTTCCCCCTCAAGATGATTTTGGTCTGGTAGAAGAACTACTAAGTACTAGTTAGGGCTTCTACTGTATGGAAAGCAGACGACAGCAGAGCTCTTGGAGTAGAAACACATGTTCTCAGGTCCATTCCCCCCTCTTGGTCCTGTGGAAACCCCAACTCAGTTAGGAGCCTGGCCTGTGCTTTCCCTCCTGACATATCTCCCTCCATTGAGCTCTGCTTCTGCTGCAGAGGGGACAGCTGCACAGGAACCTTCTCTCGGGAGCAGGTACCTCCCCCTCCAAAGATTTCCATCACACATTTGTTTGGCCTGCAAATAAATTGGCAACGCAGCTGAATTTAATCTTTTGATTCCCCCTCGAGAACAAATTTCTACAAGCCATTCCCATGTAGACAAAAAGATTTTGTCTCACTAAACCTGTTTATTGACCAAAACTGTCGCCTCTGCTCTGACCACTGACCTTATCTGAACATTCAAATCTATTACGGAGCGCAAGTTCAAATGATTTTGGTGCCCTCTAGAAGCCCTGTTTTCATAGTGAGCTGATTACGAATGACAATATTGTAAGGGCTTTAATTGAGATTCTCCAAACAATTTGCACCCTGGATTTACAAACCTAATATATTACGAAGTGTGATGCTGCTGATGGTGGGGTTTTTGGTTGTTGGCTTTGTTTTGTTTTGTTGTTTGTTTGTTTATGGATAAGTTGGCCATGCTTTACAAAAACTACCATTTCTCCTAGCCTTCCTCAAGGCAAATAATCCTTAAGCATAGTCTGAAAAAATGAACACCTTTCGCATTCCAGTGCAAACCACAGCTCTGAGAATTCAGGACTCTCAGCTCACTCATCCCCCTCAGAAGCCCAGCAGCTCTGCTTACCACCCTAGCACCCCATGCAAAAGAAGGGACTGTCCTCCCACTCTTCCCATGGAAGAATACAGGTTCTGATTGCTTGTGCAGCCTTGGGCAAACCACTAACTTCCTCTTCACCTGACCTCCCAGTAATCAAGTGAGGATAAAATAATTCTACGTGCAACTCACAGAATTGATGTTTGAACAGAATTAATTAGTTGATGTCAAAGGTTTTAAAAAAAAATCAAAAGAAGTGCCTGAAGATGTAAGCTGTCTTTATTCAACAGACATATATAAAAAAATAATAATAATGGAGCTTTAGCTGAGTGAAATGCCAATAGTATGAAGGGCTAGAACTTACTGTTACATATGCACATGCACCAGTGAACTGGGTGCTTCTGTGAACCCTATTTCATAGACAGGTGAGCAGAGGCTTGGAGTCTTTACAGCAGGAAATAAAAACATGCCTCTGCTACTCTCAAAGACTAACAGTTCAGACACAGACAGATTTTACTGGATTCCCAGCCTCACCCTTAAGCTCCTCCCATCCCTCTACCCCCCAACCCCCCAAATTACCCCCAGTCCCTCACCTCAGCAAAGATGCAAGAAGCCAGCTGTCTCCTCCAATGGCCTCAGAGCCTAGGTTGGTGGGGAGCCTAGACAGCCTTGGTTTTTCCTTGTCCTTGTCTGGAAACTGGAAACCAGGCTGACCTGTGCAAACATAGGGAGCCTTTTATCAAGTGTGAACATGTTCATTTCATCTGACTAGTCTTTGGTGACTGATGTGAACAAGAGGATGCTGTGAGGTATAAGATAATAATAATAAGAAGGTATTAATAGCTTTTAAGAAAAGCTAATGAGTTAGGGGAATGTTGTCAAAGGGACTGCTAACTTCTCCCTTGCACTAACCAATACAGCCAGTGGCCGGAAGCAGAATGAATGAATGAATGAATGAATGAATGAATGAATGAATGAATGAATGATGAATGAATGATGAATGAATGAATGAATGATGAATGAATGAATGAATGAATGTCTTTTTCTACATGTGCTTCGAGGGACCAGTTGTACCGAGCAGTACAGGGCAATTTTGCTCTCGGTTCTTGACTCTGCTAAAATGAAGTACGGCCATTCCAAATCAGGTGTAAAGTCCAGCCCTGAAAGAAATGGCCTGTCCGAGTGCTAATATTTCAGAATCTCTAAGTCGAAAACTCACTGCAGGTAATTTATAGCCCAGATTGGCTGAGTTCCCCTCCAAGACAGTGCATTTAATCAAAGTTAACTGGTGAAAATTATGAACCCTCTTAATTGAGCTCTCCTACGGTGGGCTTTCAGGGCAGGCCGTGTGAGCACCACGGAAAACAACAAAATGAATAAACCACACTTTCCTCAGGTTCCATTTTCAAATACGACGTCTGGAATGAAGAGCTGGGATCTCCAGGCGGTGATCTTCATGCATAGTATAGTGTTTGTCCTGAATTTCATTGCTTTGAAAAAGAGGCATGAAAAGTCTTGATTTAGTTGGCATTTAATGTGATTTTTATAGAACTTCTGTGATATAATCAGTCGCAATGGGAATCGGTGGGGAAACTTACAGAGCAGTAAACTCATAGCTATTGTTCTCTCTGTGCTCTGATTGGCTTGCTGGGTATACACAGCTGAAAAATCCCAGTTCACATACACCTACTCTATTTGTAGACACCCATAATGATTGAGTGCGGGCCAGCAACCATCCCCTCTTCCAGCCAGGCAGCCAGTCAGGATGCAGGGAAGACAATAGGTATGTTGGAACAGCAACAAAGAATGTGTGGCTGTAAATCACCTTCCATTTCTGCATAGCTGGGAATAGTAACGCAAAAGCTATAGGCAAGTATATTAATGCCTCCTGCTCTCCATAAATGAAGAGCTGTGCACAGCAATGCACTCTTGATTGTTATTCCAAGATAGCTTTTTCAGCATTAGATTCTCTGCTTTATTTTTTTTTAAAGCAAAATATGTATTTTGCTCTTATCTGGAAGCAATGTCTCCCCTTTTGTTGGAGCCCATAAGCATCTTTTCCAGCAGATCAACACATTGTCATTGCTGAAGGGTGATGGACTGGTGATGTGTTCAGAACTCAGAAGTGCACAGTTCCTGGAGCCCCTAATGATGTCACAAAGAAGGCTTCATAGACAACCAGGGACTTTCCTTCATTTAGTCAATTCAAATTTGCAAATCACCAGAACTATGTGGAGATATAAAATGAAATATAGTAACAACACATTACATCTACATGCCTTTAAATATGCTCACCTATGCATTTAATTTAGACTTAATTAAGTAGTTATATGCAACCAAAACATCAGTGTTATTAAAAACAAATTTGCGGAGGATTAGCAGCTGTGTGGTCTGTCAATCTCTAGCTATGCCAGACTCCTTCATTCTCAATAATGTTTTTAATCATTCACTTGTATCTGTTAAGATAATATAATCATCTGAGTGTTTCCATGAAGTGAGACTGGGTAAAGTACATTTTGGATTTTGGGTAAGCCCTGCTTGATCCTTTATTAAACCGCATAAAATTGGCTCCAGAGTCTATTTACACCAACTGAATGTCTATCCCATTCTCTATGAGTTGGTTGGAACAAGGATAAAAAGACTGCCATATGTGCTCTAAGCTGTGCACCAAGAGGATAAATTTGCTGTTATTGTTGACAATCAGCAAATATGTCAATGTTTAGCAAAGGTCAAAATCCTTGTATTCAGTTTCTTTTCTTCCTTTATCTTCCAATAATTTTGAAAGGGCTGCATGAATGGGAGAAAGAATAAGAAATAATTTTCTATACCTGAAGTTTCTCTTTTGAATAGCTAGGAAGATTAATTCACTTGACTAAAACTGCTTCATTACTACCCCAGCTACCCAAAGATGAAACATCACGTATGGTACCATGTGTACCCCACAGGTCATAATACTATAGTGATCACAGCAGTGGGCTCGATTACAGAAAATGAGGCCCCAGCTGATACTCCCAAACACCCCTGTCTGCCAAGCAGCTATCAGGGTGCTATAATTGTGTTTACCTATTACCATGTCTTTATCTCATTACTTAGGACTTCTGAGATGCTATAAAAGGAGACAGAATTCTGGAAGATCCTGGAAGCTCTTACCAATGAATGCTGTGTTTAGGGAGACCTTCCCCTGCATCCTTAGAACAAATCATTTATGCCTTCCTTCACCTGCATTTTATAGCGTATTCTCAAAGCCCTCACCAATGGCAGAGGCAGAGAAGCACTGTTCCTCCCAGGGCCACTGCCTTAGCTCCATCTTCTGTCTTGGGATGCGTGATGGATGAATCTGTGTCTTGGGAACTCTTGCCTCATCCACTTCAGTCTGGCTTCTCACAGGTTGTGTTTTATGATGACATGTTTACCCTTCTTCCAGTTGGTCACTGGTAATAATTGTTATTATTAGTTAAATGTTTAGTGTTTGTTAAGCCTTGCTATATTCTCATTTAATCTTTATAGCCAACTGTAAGGTAGGTAATGACAAGATCAAGCACATTGAGTGATTTTGGGATACCAGGCACAGCTCAGGAAACTTCTGTTCTCAATTTCATAGATTCATGCCAACATCCTGAGTTTGATAT
The DNA here is from genome assembly GCA_030556225.1 of Cricetiscus sungorus. Taxonomy (NCBI): domain Eukaryota; kingdom Metazoa; phylum Chordata; class Mammalia; order Rodentia; family Cricetidae; genus Cricetiscus; species Cricetiscus sungorus. Next base: position 99,459,673 of record JANBXA010000734.1, on the reverse strand, counting down.
TGCTATCAACACCATTTTAATATGAAGAAACTTAAGCCCAGAAGCGTTCCCAACACCACAAAGTTAGTTCACAGAAGATCTGTGTGATGAGATATTATTTATGATTGCTTACAGCTTGCCTGAGGATTTAGAGAGTGAAGTCAGTCACAAGCTATAGAAGCCAGGCACACATCTTTAATCCCAGCAGCCAGAAGCTAGGAAGTGGTGGTACACACCTTTAATCCTAGGATTAAGAGGTAGACAGATCTCTCTGAGTTCAAGGCCACCCAGGGATACATGAGATTGAATCAGTCTAAAAGAGTAACATCACACCTACAGTGGAATGTAACCTACCAGCAAGAAAGAACATTCGCTCCTGTCAACCACTAACATTTAGGCCATGTTTGTTATACCACTGCAGAGCAAGAGCTGACAGTGCAGAACAGTACAGAAGGTCGCCCTCACTCATGAAGGTCTGAGATGACATGTCCTCCAGGAAATGTTCAAGATCCTCACATCTTTCTCTTGGATCAGACTCCTCTCTCCTTCGTGTTCCTAGGCACTTTGCCATTTTGCCTATTTCGCTTACGTCTTCCGTTTACCACAGGTTCTCTTGTACACTTTTATCTGTATAACTGTGTATTTTTCCTCCTGCAACAGAAAAATCTTTGTTTTGTTTTATTGTCTGTTTTGTTTTGTTAAGGGCACATCCATGGCAGTGTTCCTGACTGTCTGGAATGTGACATGTGGTAGATAGCAAGGAGTGTTTAATTGACAGGGTGACTGCAAAGGTCCAGGAAAGGAGCCTGGAGTGGAACTGAACAGTTCATATTTTCCTGACTCTTGCAGTACAACACAGAATGCAAGCTGATGCAGAAACTGCAATTTAATGCATGCACCTTGCCGGTACATGAGGAATAAGGAGGAATCAACCAGGATGAATTACACAAGAAATACAGTGTTATCACTGAAAGTGACTGAACCATAGCCAAAGGGTCTGGATTCTATTTCTGACTTGGCTATTGGCCAAGTATTTTACATTGGGGAGTTAGTTAACATCTCAGGTCCTCGGTTTTCTACATAGATGATAGAAGAACCGTCATTTCACTCTGAATTTTATTAGAACAGTCTACAAACATACAAACCTGTGACAGAAGCCCGGAAAACCAGCTTGTTCCATTATTTCTGTGAGAGAGCCCAGAGTCCATCTCCTTCCAGGAAGCTAAAAGGGAATCATGTTGAACCATCACTCAACTTTGGGGGAATTACTATTTTGTTTAACTTTTGATAGGTATGATTTTTCATTAACAAAAACCAAAACTGAACATTTAATATTTAGTTACCAGATGATTTTAAAATTAAAATTTTCATTTTGTTTACATTCCAGGTAAAGTTAATCTTTCCTGTGAATTCTCTTGGGTCTTTTTTTATATCTTCTTTCATGTAAATTGATTACAGATCTTTATCCTAAACCAGCCTGTGACCTCTGCAGTACATCAAAACAATAAACAGAGCTACACGTTCAAGAATAACTTTAATAAAGTAGTTAGTAACTTTGAGTTCTACAACTCAAAAGGGATTCAGTTTTTCACAAATCTGTGTGGAATCAATAGTACCTCATTTACTACCAATGAACATAGGTTGAGTGACTAGTGAACCTCATATTTATATTTCTGTGCAAGCTGTGTAGTTGCTTGTTCTAAAATGCACCCCATTCTCCTGTTTTCTTTCATTGAGAAGATAATAGCATGCCATGTCATTTTCTCTCTTGTTCCAGGCCCTGGGGGTGAAGTTGAGTCACCAGGAATAAAGGACAGAACACCCAAACCTCAGACTCTGCTCTCTTGTTCAAAATTGACTCTATCTTTTATAGGTCTCATGACCTTGAGCTTAATTCTGTTTGTTTGTTTGTTTGTTTGTTTGTTTGTTTGTTTTAACTTCAGGCTCCTTATCTATATAAGAGGGATGCCATTACCTCCCTCACAGTTTCAAAGTTTGCAAGTAGCTTGTGAAATGCCTAGCACCATCTCACACACACTAGGTGCTCAGCCAAAGTCATCATACTTTGAGGTAGACAGCGATGTCCTCAGAAGACACTCTGTAGACCTTATTGCCCTTTAATGATATGGAGCCTGTCTTCTGTACTTCTGGTTATTTCTCTTTCATCCTGTGCTATCTGCTCCCAGCTAAGGCTACCAGTTGTCAGTTCTAATGACCATCAATAAGAAATGACAGCTGCCTCGTCTTGCTGTCAGACTGCTACCAACTAACTTTCTGCTTCAAATCTGCTTGAAATTGTATGTCAAATGGGATAAATAATACCTAGAGGAACCCAAAGACATCTCCTAATGGGCACGAGAATGTCATTTAGTGCATGGGTCTTGTTGCAGCTACTGTGGGGACTCAATCTCTCTTCCTACTTATTGCAGTTTCCAAGGGCTGGAATCATTGGCTAGGTAATAAATAGACTGACAAGCAAGACTCTTTATGGAAAAGTACCTGGAAACCACGCCCCTGGAAACCACGCCCCTGGGAACCACACCCCTGGGAACCATGCCTCTGGCTGAGATGATAGAGACACAAGACACAGTTCCTTCTAAAAAGTGACTCTGCTGTCGTTGCTTTAACTATGAAGAGATGTCCTTTGGCTGTGTTTGCAGTGGGACAAGCACTGGGACCAAGAGGCTAGTGTTTCCAGTTCTCTTCAGAAACTGACTTTTCTTCTCTGGTCTTGGTTCCCTAATCTAAAAAGTGAAGCATCCAGCAGCGTGATCTGTGAGCTGCTTGCTCTATGAATCCAGTCAATGTACCCAGACTCCTACTTGGCAATAACTGCAGGGTGTCTGAGAACAGACTCCACTTTATGGCTTTGGCCTTCATGGTTTCCTCTAACTGGAGGATGTCGGTTGGTAGCCAAATTCTTAGCACCATTTTCTATGTCTTTACTATTTCTTTTTATAATGATTTTGTCCTTAATTTGGACTTATTTCAAGGAGAAAGATGGTAACTATTTAAAAGTAATGGGATATTTTAATCTGGGCTGGAAAGCCTGTTCCTTGAGAATGGCTTAATTAACATTTCCAGGTTCATAACATTTTCATTTATTCATCTTTTTGTTTTTAAATGGTTTTTTAAGTTTTCCAGAGACAGCGATCTCATGTTCCTAACCGATTATCAGGGAGAGGGGAGGCCTTCTGGGATCTGCATTCTTATTAGCTTTAAGATTCACATTAGGGAGAAAGGGAACTCTAGCCGAATAGGTCCACCATACTAATAAAAGAGAGACAGAACGTTAGTTCCACACAGGATGATGTGATCAGGTTGCCAAGTGAAAAGCAGATCCAGTGACCATGACCTTGGAAAGGAACAGACTCCTCCTTCCCTGGGTTCACTCTTCAGCGAAGCTCATATCTCAGTAACAGGTATGCCTGACATGCTGGTGACAGTGGCCAGTGCTGCTAGGGTGGCTCCATGGAGGGGACAGAACTACTGGTCAGGATGACAGAGGCACAAACACACCAGTAGCCTGGGATGAGTCAAGAACAGCAGATTCCATAAACTGGGCTGAGAAAGAAACTCACCTCCCACAGTGCTGGGCACAGGGCTGGAGGCCCCAGTTCACTTAAGTGTAAGTCAGGGGCCTGACCTCCAGCCCTGTGCTATTGACAACCATAAGCCTACTCTTGGATTTTTGAACAAGGAATTCCATCTATTGGGTTCTGTTTCCATGAGGGCAGAATGGAGCTGTCAATAGGAGTCCAGTGTCCTTTGGGAAAAAGAGTTGTAGTGACAGGTGCACTGGCTGAATATAACCCATGGCCTGCCTTCGACAAAGCTATGACTGTAGCCTTTGCTGTTTGCCTTAATAGCAAGCACTACCTACCACTTTGGGAAATGCTTTAGGCCTGCCTCCATCACGGTTTTCGGCAATTCTGTAACGAATGAGGAGGATGAGACCATTTGCTCAGTGTACCGTGGCCTTCAGATTGGCATCTATGAAGTCCTTCCTCTGAGAATGACAGAACAGGGGAGGCACCCAGGACCGTCAGTGTGATATGGCTACTTACCAGGCTCTTGGCAGAAGAAAGCACTGTATGGGCTAGTTAGCCCAAATTTGATCATGTCTAGAAAATGAGCCAGTTTTATTTTTAAGGGCAGGTAATGTGTTCGGAGGCTGTTTCTGGCATCACAAGCCAAACACATATGTGCTTCAGTCATCTCGAGGCACTAGATAACTAAACTGCTTACTGTTTATTAGTTGTAGAGCCTGATGCATTCTCCTTGTAGGGGAGTTTAAGGGTTAAACCATCCCAACATGCCTCACTCCCAATTTATAAAATGGGAAATCTTCCATAAATCAAAAGTTACAAACAGACTTTGTAATGTCATAACTCTTGCGACGGTTCTCGCCTTGATTGATTCCTATACATACATTCTGGCTGATTACCATAATGTGCTCTCTTGTGGGACAATTGGTGCCGGATGGGGAGAGGAAAGCAGGCAGGGAAGTAAATAACAAATGGACCTGGCTCCTCCTCATCGAGAGTGATTTCACTCCTGTGTTCCATCATATCAACTGGGAGAGAGAGTCGTAGGGTTTAGGCAATCAATTACAGATATGTGTAGAGGCAGACACAATCATTTCACTGATTGTCACTGGTCTCGAGCAGTGACACCGAGAAGTGATCCGTCACTCGATTTTCTCTGACACCCCGAGAAAGATGGCAGACACTTGTAGACTAACAGGCCCCTGGATTGGGTAGCTTGGAAGATTGAAAAATCGCTGTGTTTCAAACTTATCCAAACCTTTAAGTACCTCTCTTGCTAAGATTTCATATCTTTCTTGCAAACATTTAGAAAGATTACCAATAGACTAATGACATCATGCCAGGGTGAGACTCTCTGTCTCTTGCCACTCAACAGATGGCGTTGCTGGATCCTGTGGGGGGATCTGGGCAGGTAGAGTGGGAATAAAACAGGTATGGCCTTCCAAGACTAGGACCATGGCAGACTTATCCGATGTGTCATCGACTGGGACAATGGCGAGAGGAGCCCCAGGGAAACAGATCAGTGCTACTGCTCTACCCACATTTCACAGCTCCCACCTGTTTGGCTGCTATGGAGGCCTGACCTAGTCCCATCTCACTCCATAGGTTCCTCCTGAGCATCCCAGCATCTGTTGGTGGGCTTCTTCTCTGCCCATATTCGGGGATGGTAACCTTCCTTTCATGTGTTGGTTCATGAAAACATGCACAGCTTGTCTTTTCTTTCTGCTCAAAATGGAAACAGCAGCCAGATGTGATGGCTCAAACCCATACTTACAGGGAGTGGAGACAGGTTCAGTGTCATCCTAGGTTCCATAGGGAGTTTTTTGTCTCAAAAAACGTGAGTATTTGCTGCTCCTCCAGAGCATCTGAGTTCAGTTTTTTATAACTTCCTGGAACTCCAGCTCCAGGGGATCTGATGCCCTCTTCTGGCCTCTACGGTAACTGCATTAACATGTGTATACACACACACACACACACACACACACACACACACACACACACACAGACAGACATAAGTAATATAACTAAAGCATACAAGGGTTAAGATCATAGTTAGTGGTCTGGGAAGGAACAGTTCTCCCTAGATACCAACTAGATACCAAATGGTTGTCTGTTGTTATATATGAGTGACCGTCTAAAAGAATGAAATGTTATTGAAAAAATTGACTTGGCCATTTGACACTTAGGACACTACTGTGTGCTATATTTAAGGAGTAGCAGTCCCAAGGCAAATTTCTAATTTTAATTTTATCATTTTATGTGTATGGTTGTTTGCTCACACATATATCTGTGCATCACTTGCGTGCCTGGTGTGCACAGAGATCAAAAGAGGGCACCGTTCCCCCTTGAACTGCTGTTATAGATAGCTGTGAGCTACCACATGGGTGTTGAGAATCAAACCCTGGTCCTTTGCGAGAGCGGCCAATGTTTTTAACCACTGAGCTATCTCTTCAGCCTTGTGGTGTGTGTGTGTGTGTGTGTGTGTGTGTGTGTGTGTGTGTGTGTGTGGTGTGTTTCTTCCTGAGGCTAGATTGTAAGCTTTCTTGCAAGTGACCTCCGGGGCAGAAGGTGCACTCACACTGCCTGTGTAAAACAAAAAACAGTGTACCACCTGCAGCCTGAACTGGGTTTCTGGAATTCCTGCACTTGCTAGCTGTGAAGGCTGAAGGCCAGCAAAGGCTCTTCTCTAAAACTTCCAACCTGTAAAGTCTTCAGGGAAGGGGCCAAGAAGGCTTGGAGACATCCTCTCAGCCTGCTGCATCCATTTCTCTAGTCTCAGAGCCAGCCACCAGGCGTTATCCCTTCCATCAGCATATTTTCTCTTGGCACTGGAGGATCTAAAACAGACCCGGCCTAGTCACAGACTTCACCTTGTAAATCATTGAGAAATACGATGACCTTCTGCAGAAATGATGCTCTACTTTTCAAAGTTCATCCACTTCTGAACTAAATCAGGGGCAACAGTCCACGTTCGACTGGGCTCTTCAAACCGCTTGACCCCAAGCCCCCTTAAATCCTTGCACTTACACTGACAGCCCCCCTATGAACTTCCCAGCAGGTACAGAAGGTCCCTCTTACTGACGTTCACATTGGTCCATGTTCCACTTTTTAAAAAGCTTGGGGCCAGGCACTTGAAAATAATTTAAAATAATTATTAATGTTCCCATGCATTTCATACACCTCAAAGAGTTTTGTGGCCATTACTTACTTTTGCCCCCCCCCACCCCAGAAAAGATTCTGAAAGTCACCGCATACCCTAAAAGCCAGAGAAACAACAGTACTAAGGGGTTCCATCAAGGTCACCCACCATGGGCAAGGGTGTCTATTTGGACTCATACTGTTATAATCTTGCCTAGTGGAAATAAGGGGTTGCAGAAAAGTCATATAAGTACAGACAATAATAATTATTATGATCTCCTGAGCACTTATGAAGAGCCTGATGCCAGGCCTTTCATCCAGGACACTGCATTTGACATACCCAGCCCTCTGAGTTTCCTTACTAAATCCATGAACTTTCAGAACCTCTCTTTATGTTATCAAGAGCCAGCCTGGTCATCTTCCAAAACATTCTGGACAGTGAATGAGTTGCCTGCAGAGTTGGAAAACTTAGGTCAAAATCTGGGCATTGTCAAAGCATTGAGTGAGCAGCTGCAGGAACCCTTGGAAAAAAATCTTTAAACAAGTACAGAAGTCTCATAAAATGCTATGGACCCAGAAAATGATTTCATAAGTTATTTTGATGGCAAAAAAATGTATGAAACAGAATTGACTAATTCATAAATAACTCCACCATCTCATCTATTATTTCTCACATCATAACTTACAATGGGATAATTGTTTCTAATTCTGCTGAGTATTTTCTCATGCTTTTTCAGTACCCTTGGTAAATCTTATTAGTTGGGTAACTCCTAAGACATTTATAACTTTCTTCTGTGGTAATGAGAACAAGTAAATATTAATAGCTATTTGTTTTTAGTACAACGCAGCATTAATTTCACCACTGGGAATGCCTTTTTTTTTTTTTTAATTTCTCATCTCTGGGAAAAGAGGCTGAAATCCCACCCCCGCTCCAAAGGCTTATAGAACAAACAACAACAAGGAAACGGTGTGTCCTGTGATCTTATACAAATCTCAACTTACATTTTATTTACTATGTACATTACTGCAAACCAATATGAACCATATCTCCATTTAGATAATAATAATCAAATTATCCAACCTGGGATAGCATGTTTTATAGATTTTGGTCTAAATTTAATATAAAAATGCCCTACTCCTTGTTTGGAAGAGTTTATTAAGGGTTAGCAAAGAAAAAGCTTTTTCAATAGTCTATAACTCTCTAATGGCCTTTTTCAAATAAAATGGGAAAGAATTTGAAAAGAAACCTGTATCAGTGAGCTGCAATTGTAACATTACAGTACAGGTCCATAAATCTTGACATGCTCAGGAGATTGCCTAAACCAGCAATACAATCTGTCCAAACCTCATTGTCTCCACGACCAGCCAGCCTCATTTTAAGAAATGTATGTGGTCTTCAACCTAATTTTATCACCTTCATTTGTAAACTAGTCAATCAATCAAAGCATCCTGGGAGTCTAAATAGAAAAAGGAGTGCATTTTCATGCATTCTGGGCGACACAGTAAAAAATTAATCTCCACTTGATCAGACATTTCTTGCCCTCATCTCAATAGACCGTCATTAGGGTCAGCAATGTGTATTAAAAACAGAGTCATCACAAACAGTTCACCAGCTGGAGTGTGCAAGCTGCTTGGCCTTTCCTCAGAAACATTCCTCCTCGGCGTGAGCCTGAATATGTTCCCTAGATTCATCTGAAAGGAAGTGGGCTGGAAATAAAGACTAAGAAAATGCCGGCAACCCTAAGAAACCCAGACTGTTTCCTAAGTGCCTAGATCGGGGACTCCCTCCAAAGGAGACTGTGATGACAGGAAAATATCTTTCCAGTGCACAGTCAGAAGGATTTGGTCCAGCCGTTCCTTACACATTGAGGGTGAGGTCAGGAGCTTGTCTGGGGCAGGACAGATTCTAGGGCACAGACAGACAGTGTGCTAGGGCTCAGACTGGAGGCATCATGACTACTCAGCATCTCCTCCTCAGGCCAGGTCTTTGAGATTTTTTTTCTGTACTTCGGGCACTGGCCTCTGTTCCAGGTGAGGTCTCAATAGAGGTAAAAAACCAGCCCTTTCCAGGCAGTGTTTTGAATATCTGGGTCATTAGGAATATTTGTCAAAAGAAGGTCATTGCTTAACAGAAAAATTTAATTTCCTTGCCATAAACCTGGGCACCATCGTTGGCATCTCTCTTTACCTCACATCCATGTTCAAAGCATCATGAAGCCTGCATGACTTTACATTGAGGATTTAACCAGACCATAACCAGTTCTCAGCGCCTGCGCTGCCCCAAGCACTTTGAAAGACCAACGTCCACAACAGTGGTTCTCAACCTATGAGCTGTGACCCCTTTGTAGGGCAGAACCTCTTATCTACAATTTGTCTTAAACTAAGTAGCACTTCTTAGACCACTAATGCTGCCACCATTTAATACAGTTCCTCATGTTATGGTGACCCCAACCATAAAATTATTCTCATTGATCCTTCAGAAACTGTAACTTTGCTACTGTTATGAATCAAAATGTAAATATCTGTGTTTTCCGATGATCTTAGAAGACCCTGTGAAAGGGTCATCTATCTCCCACAAGGGGTTGTGACCCATAGGTTGAGAACCACTGTCTTAGATATTTTAAAATAGAACAAAAAATATAAAAAATTCTAGTGTTCTACTCCACCTCCAGATGCATTCATCTATTTCAGATAAACACCCATTGTCCTAAAGTGGGCTAAAGCTAGGAGAATGATACTGGGAACCAAATCTTCCCCCATAATTACTCAGTTCATGTCACAGCCAGCATAGCCAAGGTACTGATCATCAAAACCCTTACTGCACTTTCTTTTGGTACTTAGACAGGTCACAGAACTCTTACCGCCTCAATGTGGGGTTGAGATGACCTCCCACAAGCCATTTGACTACCTGGGACCATCCCTGACACTCAGAAATGTCTTCTTCCTCCCTCTGCTTTCCAGCCCTAAGCCCACTGAAAAGTGATCTGCATATCTGGCAAGAGTCCTTAAACACAAAAGGCCCTACTTTAGGATATCAAGGGGACAGATGGCCTCCCAGTCCCCCACAAACTCATGACGTGGGCAGCTGTCTTCTTTTGATCTGTATTTTACAAAAGAAGAGGGGATATCTTTCTATATATGTTTTTGGCTTTTTGACTCATGCTCCTTTATTTTATTTTTTTCACTCCTTTGTCCTGTTGGTTGATTAGTCTTCTTTGATTTACAAAAGCTCATTGTACATTGAGCCATATATGATGTGAATATTTCACGCAGGCTGTTTTGTCTATAGCCTTAGTCTTGGGGCTGAAGGGATGGCTCAGCCGGTAAAAGCATATACTGCTCTTGTGAGGACCCAAGTTCAGTTTAAAGCATCCACATAAAATGGCTCACATCTTCTGGGAACTGTAGCTTATGGGAATCCTATGCCCTCCAGTCTCCGTGGGTACCCTCACTCCACGGATATCCTCACATGTGCACATATCCACTCCCAGACACACATACATACTTTTTTTTTTTAATTTTTAAAATTTCTTAGCTGTTTCTCAACCATTTTTTTAGGTTTGTGACCTTGGCTCCGTTTGAAAATCTCACTGTAAAATACTGGTACCTTCTCATTATTCTTACTTCATTAGCAAATAAATAAATAAATAAATAAGTCCTGCCATTGATGCCATAAGCTGATGGGAGATGTTACTCTGTAAATATGTTGCTCATACCGGTTAATGGATAAAGCCCTGATGGCCAATGGGAAAGCAAGATAGGTGGGGCTAGGAGACAAGGAGGAAAGAGGAAGTAGGGAGGAGGAGTCAACATGGAGAGCCCGGAAAGGTAGGACACCAGTGCTGCTCTGGCCGGTAAGATGAGCCACGTGGAAATACTTAGAATAGTAGAAATGGGTTAATAATTAAGACAGAGCTAGCCGGTAAGGAATTAGTAACTGGCCAACAGAATTGTATCAAATACAGAGTCTCAGCGTGTTATTTGGGGCTGGCGTGGCGGTGGGACCAGGCGGGCTGGAGAAAACATCTAGCTACAATAAACCATCTGGAAACAAGGCCATGAGTCCCATTGAACATTTCATCAGGTGTCAGCCTTTCCTCAAAGATTGGTAGCATTGGGGATGACTGTGAAGCCTGGGATAAGTTAAGAGAGTGTGTAAATAACATGGCTCTTGAATCCCAACACCTGGGTTACACCACGGATCTGTCTGATAGAGGCTGGCCATGGTTCATCGGGATACAGGGCTGGGGAAGGGCAACCAGGAGCCTCTTTGCTCCAGAAAGATTTCCCTGAACCAAACCCCAGAAATGCTGATGCAGATGACTCACCATTGTAGAGGAATGTGAATGAGCATCTCCACTGTTCAGCTCTCAACAAAATAACACAGTCCTTACTTTCCGAAAAGATGGAGACAAGAAGGTCATAAGATACCTTGGGGCTTGTGTCAGTGATCCAAGAGCATCTTCTGCAATCTCGAGTGTTTGGGAGGTGAGGCAGGAGGATAGAAAGTTGGAGGCCAGCGTGGGCAGCTTTAAGTGTAATACCTACTGCCTTCCTGCTGGATCTCTGATAAGAGGGCTTCCTTTCCTTCTCCCTTCTTCCTTTTCTCCCACAGGGCGTCATTCTAGACAGAGAAAAAGATAAACACACACACACACACACACACACACGCATAAGTATATTTAAATATATTTACAATACATGTTCTATATATAAAGAAATGCTGCTAGAACTACCAAGAATCAATCACAAATATTAAGAAGCAGGTTGTGTTGACCCAAAGGGAAGCGGTAGAAGGCGTTAGAGAGAGCCAGAGTGGGAAGACCTAAGGAAGGCTATTTACCTATCCCTCAGCCCAAGAGGTCACGTGTTTAACCCAGCACATTTCCACAGGAAAGGTCAGCTCAGCACAGCAGTGACTCGGGTAAGGGGAGAACAATGGCCCCTTGGTGTCGTCCAAACCTGCTCTGTGAACTCATCCTCGTTGACCAAGAGCTTCGGGGAGGGATTCAGGTCTGCGCCACACACAGACAGAATTGTCCTTGGAATTATTCTCTAAGCGAAACAACTATTTGTGTAGCATTTACTTTGTATTAGGTGATCAGTAACCAGGAGGGGACTTAAAGCTCAGGGGAAGATTGCATAGGTCCTGCACAAACACCACAGCATCTTATATGAGACCAGTATCTGACAATCTACTATTATGATGGGGAGATTCCCAGGACCAATTACCCTCAAGCATCAAAGGGCAATTATGTTTTTATAAGTCACAAACTAATAACTTTTATGAATAATTACTAGCTGAACAGAAAAAAAATACATGAAAAAGTTTGAACCAAATAACTACACCAAAATAACATTTAAAGTCAAACTTTTTTTTTTTAGTTAAGGAAATAGAATCCTTTGACCCATACATACCCGTTTTACAAATGTTTCTAATCAATGGCATTAAGCTTAAAAATAAAAACATATTTCATCACATGTAGCTTAAAAAGTAACCCTATAATTAATAGGTGAAAAACAGAGAGAAAGATTGTTGAAGATTAAGATTAAGCCCCGCAGAAGCGAATGTTCTAACTGGAAATTGGTTTAATTAATAGCACATTTTACATAATGATTACAGTGTAATTGCGCTGACTAGCAGAGTGTCATTAAATATATCCGTGCTCCTTTACAACACCCTAAGGCTAAAAATAATGAGTTACATTGAAAATCACTGTGCAACAGGTTCATAAATAACATTTAAGCCTATACAAGGCGAATACTTATAAATAATAAATATTTGCCTTTTGTAATTGAAGGAAAAATGACAGCCTTCTTTTGCTACCACCTCATAGATTGCCATGTTATAATGCTGGAAAGATTTTTTTCCCCTTGCTTTCTCTAGAAGGTCTTGAATAATTTATTCAAATGCTAATATTCCACGTAGTCTGACTTTGAGGAACAAATATTCCTACATAAAGAATAAATGCCAAGATGCTTATTACCTCTCGCACTTTGCTTTCCACCACGCATCCCCCAAAACCTCTGCCGTCCATTACACCTGTCACATGAAGTTAGTGGCCAAATTTTCTTGCAAGGAGGCGGCATTTTTCTTTAGCTAAAAATTACCCCTTCTCCCAAAATGTTCATCACGGTCAGACCACAGTGGGATGGCAGTTGGCTCGTGGATTCGGAAGAGGAGAAAGGAGCCTGGAAGCTAGCTAGCAGGCCGTTCTTCACGCCCTCCTTGATATCTGATAACATGATAGGGGAGTTCATGCTCGCAGAGACTCAGGCCTGCAAATGGCCAGTGTCGCAGCCCTCATCTTCATCTCCTCTGCTCCAAAACAGAGTCTCATCCTTCTGAGAGGACAAAAGGCTATGGGTAAGGCAGCCTCTGGTGAGGCTTCCTGAGTTTCCCAAGGAAGGCCCTAGCACGGCCTCTGTCTGAAGATGATGGGACAGCAGGTAGAACTAAGCCAAAACAAGAACACAAGAGGGGACAGAGGTGGCCTCCACTGTCCTGGAAGAAAGCGGGAGAAAGCCCTTCCACTGAATGACAAGTTAGTCGCACATTAGCCCCTGAAAGCCTAACAGCACCCTTCATATCTGGGATGGTAGCTCTTGCTAGAGGCCAGGAGACAGAAAGGTTAGAGTAGAAAGGGCTTTGGCGCCAGCCAGACCTCAGTTTCAGAACTGAGTCTACCAGCTGTTACTGGTGTGATGCTGGGCAAGTGTGGAAACAACTCTGCTTTTGAGTTCAACTTCTGAGCTAAAGGAGCCTCAGTTTCCTAATCTGTGAAATAGGACAATAGTCTCTGCTTCCTTATGAGAACTAAATTTAAAAAAAAATTAAGTATGCCACCAGACACCAACTACTCTGCCCTAAGACACTGTTTGTCAGGCCCCAGGCCTCTGACTGTAGAAGGGACATGCTGCTCTGGTCTCAGAGTCCCAGCAGGTGCCTTTGTCGGCTACTATCTTCTTGCCTGCACAAGGAGTGCTTCTGCTTTTAGCCTCCCCAGAGATGTTTCATGGGAGGTCGTCACACAGGTCAGGCTCTCCCTCACAGTGCCTTCCCCATGCTTACAGGGCTTCTCATTCCCTGAAGTTATAGTTGCAATTATCGGTGGATCATTTCTATTAATAAACTGTATTTGTCAATGCAGGCAGCAACCAGAGCTGTTCGGGCTCATAGGAAGTCTTACCCAGGACTCAGGACCTGGTCCTCAGTAAGCAACTGGAGAAAGAAAGGAAAGAAGTTAAGAAAAGAAGAGGGCAGAGAGGAAAGGAGATGACAAGATGGCAGACAGGGAAGGGGAGAGGAAGAAGGGGGTAGAAAAGGGATCATTGCATCGTCAAACATCAAGATAGCAGAAAACACACTACTTCTCGGTAACAGGATATGATTCTCCACACCGTGTCTTCCTAAGGCAGCGTTTCTCAACCTGTGGCTTGTGAGCCCCCCCTTGGAGGTCACCTATCAGATAACCTGCATATCATATAATTACATCATGATTCATGACAGTAGCAAAATTACAGCTATGAAATAGCACGGATAATTTTATGGTTGGGGTGGGGTCGCCAACATGTGAGGAACTACATTAAAGGGTCGCAGCACTAGGAAGGTTGAGAACCATGGTCCTAAGCCATAATTTCTATCATCTTATATACAAAAATGAGATTGGTTGAACAACATCCCAGAGCAGTGCCCAAGCAAAGGCATGGGGGGGGGTGCAGGGGAAGCCGTATTTACTCTTCCTGGGTCCTCTTGGGCTTTGAGGCATGCAGTGTTTGTGATTTGCTCTTCCCTGGTGGATAGCAGAAGGAAGAGCAGGACTCCAGCTGGGTCCTGGCATGATGGTCACAGGAGGAGGTGGGAAAGCATGGAGCTGGGTTTTTCTCCCTCCTGGCAGCAGTGAGGCCATTAGGAGAGTGAATTTACTGTTTGGTTTTGCCTGTTCTCCATTCCTCATTGAGGTTCAGTCCCAAATTGCTGAACCTCCATTCAACAGTTAAATTAAACATAACTAACTTTGTTGATATTATTTCACAGCCGAATAACTTGATGTTCACACTCCTCGTGTGTTCAATAAGTAAGGAGCTCAGACACATTTTTAAGTTTCAGCTTGTGATGGATTCTGCTGAGGTAAACCTGTGTTTCACAGGCTTCTGCTCAGCTGAGACGGGGTGTACTGTAAAAATAAGCTTCAGAGCTGTAATTCCGATGGGCCCCTCACAGCCTGGGAACATCCCTCTTTCCCTCCTCCTCCTCTCCCTGCTCCCCCCCCCTCCTCCTCCAGCAACCTTCACCCTCACCACGCACTCAGGCAAAGGGACAAGAAGGTAAGCCTGTCTCTGCAGCATGGTGGTGGGCAGCATGGTGGAAGGCAGCATGCCTCGCACCCTCTGCTATTGCTCCTGCCGGGCACTGTCCCTCTTCCAGCTTGGCAGGGAGTGAGAAGCAAATGTTTGAGTTGAACAAGCAAACAGCATGGTGAGCCATCAAGCATGGGTGGAGCAGGCTGTGGACAAGGCCCCGGGCTAAATGCTAGGGACACGGTGGTGAAACTGGGTTAGTCTGAGAGGTGGTGAAGGAGCAGCAACAATGCCATGAAATACTCACTCTACAACCAAGGCATTTGCAAGGGCGCTGAGCTGGGAACACTATCAATGTAAATGAAGAGGTTGGAAAAGAAGGGGACAAGGTCTCACAAAAGCCAACAAGAGCCACTGATCACAAAATACCAAGGCAGAGCCTGGATTCCAGAGCCACAGCCTCCAACAGGAAGCCTGCTTCCCCTGTCTCTGGCCAGCAGCCTTTGCACATTTCCTTTACAGGTTGAGGAAGAGCATTTCGACAATGGCTTAAAACTATACTTCAGGGGCTTGGGAGATGGCTCAGCAATTAGGAGAATGTGTTTGGTTCCTGGTACCCCCATGGGGTAGCACTCAACTGTTAAGGTCAGCTCCAAGGAAATCCTGCATGCCTCAGCACTCATGTATGCACGAGCACACACACACACACACACACACACACACACACACACACACACACACACACACACACACTCACACACACACTTTAAAATAATAAAAATAGTTTAGGGAAATTGTTTAGTGGGGGAGGTGCCTGCTGTTCAACACCTGGGAGCTATTATAGGGTGGAAGGAGAAACTCACTTTCAAACGTGGTTCTCTGACATCCACACATGTGCCATGGTTTGTGTAGATCCTCCTCAAAGTAAATAAGTAAATGTAAATAATACTAATAACAAATCCTGAAACACACTACCCTACAGTTAATACAGAGACTTACAATTGACTGAAGTGAAGTTCTCAGCCATCAATGGGACAGCTATACCCCCATGCCATCCCACAAGGCCGAGGAACATCATAGAAGAGAGAATGGAAAGATTGTAAGAGCCAGAGGTTGAGGGAGACCGGGGCAAACATTGACTTCTAGACAGGACCCCTGCACTCACGCACTCACTGCAGCTGTGACTACCTGCACAAGACTGGCCCAAGATCAAGCCAGTCAACTTTCCGGCACAGGCGGGATGGGCACACAAGCCTCCATCTCTGGTTGAGGACCAGCTAACAACTGATGGTTGCTAAGGGAACAGCATCAGTTTTCTTTAGGTTTGTGGTCCGTGGTTGGTTAACCATGCTACAATGGAAAGTCCCACACCCATGCATACATGAGAAGCACTAATTAGACTCAATGGGTTATTAAAAAGAGATTAAAAGAGGACTTGGAGTTGAGATCCAGGAGGAGGCTGGGAGGGAGTGTTGGGGGGGGATGAATGTGATAAAGATATATGCATATATGACGCGCTCAAAGAATTAATTTAAAATACTGTATCCGGGTGGCTCAGTGGCTCTTATGCAAACTAGCTTAAGAGATAAAAAGTAAATATGAGTATAGGTATATATCTCAAAATATTAAGTCAGCTGGGTCTTCTCAGGGCTTGGGACCCAATCCTGGAAAGCAGTATTCTTGGAGAAAATCCTGCCTCTCTACATCTCCCCTTCTCTGGCTGTGTTCTTTTAGTTGCATCCCTTCCTCTTTCCAGGCCACCTTTGTCACTACTTCGTGAAAAAGCAGAGAAGGCCAGCTGCTATTTATACTCAGTCCCAGAAACCTCCACATCCCAAAGCACATTCCTGAGGATGCAATCTGGCTGCATCTCCAGTGTAAACTGGACCTGCTGGCCTCATTTTAAATAACCCAGCACAGATACAAGGCAGATATAAAACACAAACCACCAAGGCCAGGTGACCAAGGCCAACATGAGCATTGATAGTTCATCATCTGTGCACTTGACACAATATGTGTCTTAGTTTGCAGTCTATTGTTGGGAGAAACACCATGACCAAAAGCGGTTTGGGGAGGAAAGGGTGTATTTCATCTTAGCTTCTAGTCCATCATGAAGGGAAGTCAGAGAAACTCAAGGCAGGAACTGAGGCAGAATTGCTGACTGGCCTTCTCACCCTGCTTGTTTACATCACCCAGGACCACCTGCCCACGGGTGACACCGGCCACAGTGGGCTGGGTCCTCCCATGTCAACCACTAAGCAGAAAGTGCCCCACAGACTCGCATTGTCTCAGTTGAGGTTCACACTTTCCAGATGATGCCAACTCAGGTCAAGCTGACAAGACACCAGTTTTTCTGACATCACAATGTCTCTCAGGGAATGCTTATTAAATGTATTGTATCCTCTCTCTGAACCTCTCTATGCTAGATAACAGCTGTCTAAACCACAAAGCCCTCGACTGCTGCTGCCATTTCCTTGTCCACCTGTCACAATGTGGTCTGCTAGACCTTTGCAATAGGAGATGACCTCAGTATGCCCCGCTGTCCTCACACATGGAGGTAGTTTGTAAATGTTTGTCGACATAAACTAACATTGATCACTCACAAAGGTAAACACCAGCAACAAGGCCTTGCCTGTCCTAGAATGGGTCACCAAATACAGCCTTTGGACGTGGGCTGTTGCCTTTTACTTATCACTTCCTTCCCATCAAAGAGCGAACCCCTTCCTGGGCCACCATACCCACCACTGAGAGATGCTCCATCAGCTACAGGATTCTCATTCCCATGATCCTCCAGTCCTGGCCTGGTGAGCTTGAACAGGTTCTAGACTTCAGCGATGTTCTGTAGCCTTTGGGGATCCTATCCTTGCATTGCTGTGACAGTCTACAAAGCCTTTTGAAGGCGAAAAGCCTCTTTTGTCAGAATTAACCTTTGGGTTGGACACCACAAATAATTTTACATTCACTCTAATAGTCTGGGCTTGAGAAGAGAGATGGGTGGGTGTGGCTTATTCAGTGCCTTCTGGAAGATGCAAAGTCTAGCACTGAGATGAGATGAGCCTTGGTACTTTAACCCTTTCTCTCCTTTCTCCTGTGTCTCCATGCAGCCGTTTTCAGTGTATGAACTGAATTAACTAATTCCTAGTGCCACTGGCTCATCAGGCCTCTTCATCTCACTTTTTCGGCAGCCCCTGGACATAACTTGTCCTTTAAATGACTGGACTTCCTGCTGTACTTTGCAAAGCCTTGCTGTGGCTCATTTTGAGCCCTATCCCATAGTAAACCAGGATGTCCCTAAGTCATACCTGAGTTTTTTCATCCCAAGGAGCAAGCTGAGTCCCACGGGCACTGGGCATCGATGCCACCACTCAGCTACAGGAGCTTATGTATCCCGAAGCCCAGTGACCCTGACCCTCTGCGTCTGTGACAAAGCAGAAAAGCAGCCCTTCTCTACCAACACCCTGAACAGGTCATCTGGAACTCTGAGGCCTACTGATACCACACACTATCCCTTCTGCGAGTGCTCTGTGTGCCCTGTACCTGGTCTAACCCTGAACATCCAGAAGAGCCATGGACCAGCCATCTCTGTAACACAGTGTGAGGCTCCACACCTGCACAGCCACACAAGACTGAACAAAGACACACTGCTGTCTCCTCACCCCAGGTAAGCCTAGGTAACTGCCATTCACTCCCCCCTAGTGGACCCAAGGTACCAACACAGACGAGGATAGCAGTGCGGCTGAGACAGGCAGAGAGCCGGGTTAAAGAGACCTCTGCCCCGTTTGTTCTCTGACTGGGCAGCGATCTGGTTTCCGGTCTCATATCTCTATTTCCGAGCACATATGCCCGTGATATTGGTTCTTCCCCACCTCAGCCTAACCATGACTAAACAGGTTGATGAATGCCATGCATCCCGTCATCACGCGTGCATATTTTTAGATATAATTCACTTTTGATCTGTGCCCTTGTGCAGTGGCGAATGAAAACAGTTAAGGTTTCTTCCACTGTCTGCCTTTCAATGTATTAAACAGCTCTGCTGTCAATAGATTATATTCTTGTACAATGATAATAGCCCCCAAAACTAAGAGGCCTTGTCAGAAATTGCAGTTGTCACAGTGTGATGGGAATGATTCTACTTGGGGTTCGTCTGCCGCACAATCATCTCATAATCTGGATATACATCACAGCCTGACATGTAAATTTCCTGGTACTCTGCTTTCATTTCCAGAGGCAGCAATCAAATGAAAACCACTCAACCTCACCCAAATGTATAAATAATTTTCATTCAAACATATTAACAGTCAAAATATGGGAATTTATCACAGAGTGCTAGGCCTTTTAAGAAGCAATAAAGACTTTACTTTTTAAGCATATTTCTCCTTAGAAAAGTAATATGAATGGTAACTCGCAATTTAAAAAAAAAAATCGCATTTGAAAGTCCACGCAGAAACCACCTAATCTGCCAACTTCAGGATGGACGTGTTTTGCCACAGATTTGATGCTTGGAGGAAAAGAGCTGAGAGAAATATTGGGTAAGAGAATTGCATGTGGATTAATAATCACCTACATGAAATGCCAGTATGTAAAAATGTGAATTTATTTCCTCTTCACTGACCAAACCTGCTATGCATCCAGAGCAGAGCACTTCTTAAATGTAAATCCTGGATCCAGCAGCGCTTTGGAGAACAGACAAACGATGCTTTTCTCCCTGAGAAGCACTGGCCTTTGATTGACAGCAACCCTCTTAAAAAGAACCACTGGACTCCAGTCGTGGACTTGGCAAAACCGCCTAGGAAATGGAGAGAATGTTCCCAAGCAGAGAATGTGCTTGCCTCTGGGGCTCCACACTGAAGCCCAGGGAGCAGGAGTTGTTTGCTCTGTGCCCTGGCTCCGGTGAGTGTGGGGATGGCCTTGGGACCTCTTCATGAGAGAGAAGAGCTGTTCATCGCTGGAGGTGAGCAGCCCACTGCCCACCATAGATGCAGACTTTCTCTGAGCCTGACCAGATGGAGGTGCTCAAGACAGGACTTGACCAAAAATGGCACTATGCTGACCTTTGTACCAGAGAGCAGATATGACAGACAGACTGGCACAATTGATTCCACAGTCCAGCCACCTGTGTCTTCAGAAGGTGACATTTGTTAAGAGACTACATCCTGCCTCTGACTAAAAGGCTATTGTGGAGGTTCCTATCTGTGGGGACAGTTGAAAAGTAGAGTGGTCAGGAAGAATGGGTCGAGAAGATGGGTCGGGGCTAAAAGGCAGTCAGTCTACTTGCTCACCAATGCCTGCGTCGAAAGTTTTTTCTTCCTTACTTTAAAATTTTATGCCCCTTCCTTCTCACCCCCCACTACCCTCATCATGTGCAAAAACTGCTAAGATGACAGTTTTTCCCATTTCTCCAGAAAGTGTGTCTGCAGAAGTAGAAGCACCATAACCTGGGGTACAGCAAGCTCAGCCATTTGAAATAAAACTTTGCAGTACTAATGTTTTTGTAACTGCTTTCATATTGTAATGATATTTTTCCAAGCACTGGTTTTATTTGATCTTAAATACCTTTTTGGGAAAGTCCAGTGAGCTGACTCTAATAAAATCATGCTATTGAAAAAAGGTTTAAGTAGAATGTTCAGAATAAATTACAAAATTGCATGCAAGAATACCAGCTAGTGCTGCAATAAAAAGCTGGAAATGAGTATTCTTGCAATATATTTTAAAGAAGTAGTATACTTTTTCTGTCCGTTTTTTTTTTTTCATTGAATGTTTTCTAACAGGATGCCTCCATGTTGAGAGAGGAGGGGGCCGCATACCAAATGAACAAACTGCAGGAAAAAAAAATCACATTTGAGAGGGGGGAAAACCCCGACTTTAAGGAGGGAAGAATAGAATATATTTCATTTCATTTTCAATAACTGTTGGGAGATAATAGGAAATGTAATTTCCTTTCATTTGCTGTGCCAAAATACTTAAATTACATCATACTTACCCTGTCATAGTACTCCCTACCATATTCTGGATCCTTTAATGGATTTCTCTTCCCTTATATATGCCAAAGGAGCTGCAAGAGTATTACCAACACAGAGACTGCGGGTTTGTGTGGGAGCCAGCTGGCGGGTCTGGGTGATGGACATGGGTAAGTGCATGTCTGGCTTTTTATGGTGAGGCAGAGAGAGGCCCCCATGAATGGTGGTGAGGGCACTTTCTGAATATTCTCAAAATCCTGAGCCCCGAAGCACCCACTTCAGTGCCCACCCATTAGCCCTCCCTCCCCATAAGAGATTCTCACAGAAATTGGGTGCAGAAAGAAGAGGAGGAGGCACGTGCTCTGTCTCCCACCGGCACCGCAATACTTCCACTTGAGAGCGTGTGCTTTGGCCATTGAATCAAGCAGGGAGCTTCAGGGTCTATAAGAAATAATGCTTATGTAAATCAAATTAATTTACAAATCCCAGTCCACTTCTCTTCCCTCGATGTCAGACAGAAGCAAGCATTCTCATCCTGTGCAGAGAAGTCTGGTGGCTATGGAGAGACGAGGAAGGTCTGGGACAGAGAAGTCACTTGGTTCTTGTCCAATATTCCTCCTCCTTGTCCTCCTTCCTTCCTGATTGACCTTGATCTTGTTCAACAGCTTCTGCCACACATAGCCATGCATCTCAGGAGAAGCTGGCTCTCTGCTTTCTTTGTGTGTGTGTGTGTGTGTGTGTGTGTGTGTGTGTGTGTGTGTGTGTGTTCATATGTATCCATACATACATGTGGGTTAATGTGTGCACATGTATGGGCTCATGCATGTGTCAACCAGGGGTCAATGTTGGGTGTCTTCCTCATTCACTCTCTACCTTGTTTTTGGAGACAGGATTTGTCACTGACCTGGAGTTCACTAGCTGACAAGGGTGGCTACCCAGCACTGGGTTTACAGACCATGCTCAGATTTTAATGTGGTTTTGGGGATTCAAACTCAAGATTCAAACTTAAGATGCACTTTACCAACTGACCCCTACCCCAGCCTCTAAGATATCCACATATAAGGAATCAGCTCTTGATGACTTAACAAACACCATAGATTGGATGGTTTCAACAACCCAAACATCCAGAGCTGGGGAGGCCCAATTAGGGTTAATTAGTGTCCACTGAGAGCAGTCACCTCTTTTCTGTATGCTCACATAGCCTTTCTGAGAGGGAGAGAGGGAGGAAGGAAGAGGGAGGAAGAAGGGAGGGAGAGAGAGAGGGAAGAAGGGACCGAAAAAGGGAGAAAGAAAGAATCTTCCTATTTTCATGAGTCCACCAATCCTAATGGGTTACAGCTTTACTTTCATGATTTCATTTAGTTTCAACCACTTTTTTGATGCTTAATCTCACCAACCAACCAAATAAGATCTAGATTATGTGGGAGATGATCCTCTGGACAGGCCTGTGAATGATTATCTTCATTAGGTTAACTGAGATAGGAATGCCTGCCCACTGCAGGTTAGCAGTAATCTCTGGGATTGGAACATGAACTGTGCAAAGAGTAGACAGTAAGCTGAGACCAGGTTTGTGCAGTGTGATCATCGATCTCCAGCCCTCACAGCTTCGTGGAACTCCCAAGAGCTATCACACGATGCAATTTGCCTTAAATTGGGAGCCTAAATATGCCCTTTACACCCCGAGTGTCTTGTCAAGTTGTTTACCCCAACAACAGGAAGAGACTAAGGTCTACCACTAAATACAATCAAAGCAGGGCCTAACACAGATTATGGAGAGCACAGTCAAGTTCATAGCGGGCAGTCAAATAGATCAAGGGGCATCCTATTGCCTTTGCCACTGTTATGGTTTAAGCAAGAAATGTCCCCCACCGGCTCATGTATTTGAACACATGGTCCCATGTTGGTGGTGCTGTTAGGGAAGGTTAAGGAACCTCTAGGAAGTGGAGTCTTGCTGGAGGAAGTACGTCACTGAGTGTGGCATTGAGCTTGTATAGCCTGGCTCCACGTTATGCCCTTTCTCTCTATGATCCCTGTGTGCATATCAGCCAGTCTCATGCTCCTGCTGCCATTCCTTCCTCCCCATGTTGATGGCATCCCCTTAAAACTGTAAGCCAAAATAAGACCTTTCTCCTCTAAGCTGCTTTTAGGGTAATTCTGTCATAGCAACAGAAAGATAACAAAGACAACCACTGCTGAGTCTTGGAAAAGGCATGGACTTTCGACCATCGAAGTGAAGAGAAAGCTTGCTGGGCACCTACAAAAAAGAGTTTTCTTGCCAGCCATAGAGACACTGTCTGATTGTAACCCTGAAGATGTAGTAGATATCTACCTGCCAGTCAAAGCACGAAAACAGCACCAAAGAAGCAGGAAACAACGTCTAGTTAGTTCTTCGGGGGCTCCAAGCAGTATGACTTTATAATTTTGGAGGTTAGGAGTTAGATATCAAAATGTCAGCAAGGCTATGAATTTGGTTTTCATTTCTTTCTTCATTTGGGTGTTTGATATAGATGATAGAGGATAGATAGATAGATAGATAGATAGATAGATAGATAGATAGATAGATAGATGATAGACAGATGGATGGATGGGTGGACAGATGGATGGACAGATGGATGGATGGGTGGACAGATGGATGGACAGATGGATGGATGAATATATCCATCATATATATATAGAGAGGGGGGCATTTTAAGTTTGAATTCTGTATTGTTTCAGTGTTTGCCTGAAATCCACTCTTGCTCATCTGTGAAATGTGTCACTCCAGCAATGCAGCCATCTTTCCTTTTGCTTTCTCACACCATCTTCCCTCTACATGTGTCTGTCTTTGTGCCCCTGGTTCTCTTTTATATAAGGACACTGTTCATGTTGGTTCTGAAACAACTTTTTCTCATTAACTCTATAAAAATTCTATTTCCGGCTGGCAAAATGGATCAGCATGTAAAGGGACTTCCCAGCAAGCCCCGACACCTAGGTTCACTCCCTGAGACCCATATGTTGGAACAAGAGAACGGACTCCCACAAGTTATCCTTTAATCTCCATGCACACACTCTGGCACCCAAATGCCAGCATACATGCATACATTCACACACACACACACACACACACACACACACACACACACACACACGAATTTAAGTGTAATAAATATTATATGCCCATATACATTTGCATTCTGAGGCACTGGGAATAAGAATTGATTATTTATATTTGGGGAAGCACAGTACAACCCATAAAACCACCCCAAATGTAAGCAGATAGCAAGGTTGCATTGATCTTAGGGTCTGATGGCATTGCTGAGCCTGACTTAACCAACCTGAAACCTATCCTGCCTCAGGACTTGCTGATGCTCCAGTCATGTGACAACATCTTTCTGTATTGTTCAGGTCACTCTGTACTAAAGTTTCTGTTGCTTGTAGCTAAATGCATCTTCATTAATGCAACAGATACCAAGGGAAGGGATAAACCCAAATCTACCATTCACTTTGCAGGGAGCACCTATGCTCTGCTAGAATATTTTTATCTCTAAATGGAGTCATATGTTATGTCAGTTATCACAAAAATTAAGTAAGACCATGGACAGTGCATGTGGGGGCATCATGTAGTAAAGACACTCAATTTGTTACTGTCCTGCTCCTTTGAAAAATTACTCTGGTGTCTTTGGAAGAGTAAAAACAATAGCATAACATATTGTTGTAAAGGGGCTAGTGAGAACCAGCAGTTCTTGTTGGATATATATTACATTTCAAAATATATCTATGTCTTCTACTTGGGCAATTCTGTACTTCAATGGGCCGCTTTGAGGCCTCTCTGAAAGCCAGCATTTGTAGGAAGCCGTTGGGAGACTGGTTGAAGGCCTGGGCTTTGGAGTCCACCCCTTTCTATGTGTGTTATGGGCAAATTGTTGACCCTCTCCGTACCTTGAATTCTTTACAATGGAAAATGATGGTGGTGATAATGGTGACTGGAGACACAGGGGGATTAGGGAGTGTCTGCTGTGTGAGACAGCATGTTTGGATGCACTCTTACTTCTTTCTGAAATCTCCTGTGTTGTCTGTAGCCAACTTGGACACCATAGCGATGTGTTTCAAACCTCTGTGCACACAGGACTCAAGATACATTACTGGAAATACAGATTCCACAGACAAACACCCCCACCCCTACCCAGGAGTTCTGAGATGCAAGCTGAGCTGTCACTCCAGGTACTCCCAAGTTCCTGCCCCTTCTCTCTGCCTCAAATTCCGTTGTTAGTGAGTGGCACCAGGAGACTTGGGAGTGAGTGCTGCCTGCCCTCCTGAAGGGACATGTTTTTCTCATTCTATCAATTCCTATGGAAGCTTCTGGAAGGCAGAGATGGCATCACCTCTCTCTCTCTTTCCCCTTCTATACATCTAGTATAGTACTTTGCTCACAGCAGTTCAAAGACATTAACGCCGTAGATTGAAATAACCTTTTGTTGGCATAGAAACCTCCACAGTTGAGTCAGAGAGAGAAAAGAGATGGGTGTCTATGCAAAAGGGCACTGGACTCCGCTCCCTGTGCAGTGACTCTGAGAGATTCTGTAGGGGACAGCTGCCCTGAGCCAATGCTGGCACCCAACTCTGTTTCAGTAAGTCCTGTTTAAAATATAACTTAGCGAAAGTGGAACCCCAGGGAGTCCATGCTGGCTTCTGTCATTCTGGAACACAGTCTCCTGAGCCCATACCTCGAGAGAGGGAAATACCAAATGAGATACTCTTTCTGGGTTGCTCAACCAATTAAGCACAGCTCTTTCAGGGAAACTTTTATGTAGACTCTACATGGTAGCTTTATAAATCCATTAGTGTTGAATGACATGCACTGTTGGGGCCTGGAGAGATGGCTCAGTGGTTAAGAGCATTGGCCACTCTTCCAAAGGACCTGGGTTTAATTCCCAGCACCCACATGGCAGCTCATAGGTGCCTGTAATTCCAGTTCCAGGGAATCTGACACCCATGGCAAAACACAAATGCACATATAATAAAGATGAATAAATTTTTAAAAGCATGCACTGCAAGGACAGAATGCCAATATGGGGTAGCTGCTCTTCATGAACAAATAACTACATTCTCAAAATTCACTTAATTTGTGTTTACTTATCACCCTTCTATGTGCCAAGTCAGGAAAAGGAAACAACAGAAAACCAGCTAACTTTATACACTTATCAAGATATGCATACTACATCTTCCCACCCAGACTGAGAAGCTGGTGGGAAGGCTGCACTGGCATGATCAGACACATAATAAGTAGCACTTAACACACATGCCCTTGTTAATTTTACTGATGCTATCTATTCCTGGTGGGTTTTTTCTCTAAATACTCAATTGAATGTTTCTTTGTTTTTTATTTGTGTTTTACAATAACTTTGTGATGTTATTGTGATTTCAAAAACCTAAGTTGTTCAACTTGGAAGTTTCTGCATTGTATCACCCTGGGCAGTCACAGATGAAAACCACTCATCTCTGACAGCACCACCTAGCGTCTTCGAGAGAGAGTGACAGCGAAGACCTTCTTCTGCAGCTGCCTCCTGTGCATTCACTTAGAAGAAGGTGTGATCGTGGTACAGTTCAAAACTCTCACCCATCCTACAGCATGGCTGGCCATTAACTGGCATGCTTCATTTTCATCCTCTCTCTGGGATTTCAAACTCATTTCTTTCATGATAGAATTTACAAGTTTGTTATGACTCTCAGATACTTTGTTCCCACAGAAACACAGCACAGGAATACAATCAGATCTCTAATGCACATACACACAAAATATAAGATTTCAGAAATACCACTAATGTTGTAAAATCACCAGGCAATGTTTAATAGTACAAAATCATGCCTTTAACCCCAGCATCTTTCCATAGGGCCTGAGTGCTTGCTGGCTTTCTTGTGTGTCTGCCACTGCCTCACTGTCCCCAGTCCTCATCCTCTCTCTGTCTCTTTTTTGTTAGCATTATGAACTCGAGGTTTTAATAACTTCTGGTGGGTCTTAATAGATTATAGTTACTACCTTTATGGATGTTTGTTCTGGCTTAGCCAGAAGCCTGTTCATGTGAGTTCAAGTCCTATGACAATTTGTGACAAACTCGATTGGTATATTCCATGTCCCTAAGATGGAACTATTTGGCTGGGACTCCCTAGTTCCTCTTTGTAAGACAGTGCCACGATTTCAGCTCCTCCGGTGCTGCAACCACTTGCCATTTCTAGGCTTGTCATTCTTTCTGAACTTTTTAGTGAGTCGACAAAGTAAGGATGGCTTTAAATAAAATCACTTCTCCTATTGGTATTTCCAAATTAAATTATAAATTATTTTACCCTTCCCTCTCACACTAATGACCTCGGCTTTCAATTACTCAAGAAATGGATTGCACTGACTTTTAATTCTAGTTTGTTTTATTTCTGACAAATACATAGAACACTCTATTAGTAATAGCACCGACTGTGTACCAAGAGCCCACTACGCTACTGACAACAGCTTGGCCTCATGGAATTCTCTCTCCCCAGAGGCATTGCACCCACATGATGAAGCATATGTCTAGGCTGAAAGTCAGCTGAACTTGTTCATGTGTAAGATCTTCATAGTTTATGGTAGCAGTGCACATTTAAGAAGTGTTCATAATGAAGGAAGCATTCCAAAAGAAGTTTGGGAACTAAGTCTATTCAGGACTAATATTCCCCCTCAGATAGGTAATATATAAATATATATATATATTGAGAGGCCTGGGACCATCTCAGTGGAGAATGGGTGGGTGTTAGGAAGGCAGAGTTTCCACCAAAGACAAAAGGTAGGCTGTGGTATAGATGGAAGTTTCTGTCTAGCCTAGTCCTGCTGCCCTTCAGTCCCAAATAAGCACAAGTGGCTTATATTAATTATAAACTGTTTGGCTGATAGCTCAGGCTTCTTATTGGCTAGCACTCTCTTAATTATTAACCCATTCCTATTAATCTGTGTATCTCCACGTGGTCTTGGCTTACTGGTGATGCCCAGACTTCTTGCTCCCTCGGCAGCTACGTGATGTCTTACTCTTCCCACCATTTTCCTAATCTGGTAGCCCCAACTATACTTCCTGCCTAGCTACATGCTGCCAGTCCACTGGCCAAAACAGCTTTATTCATCAACCAATAAAAGAAACATATATTGACAGCATACACAAAGACATTCCCCCATCACTGTGGCTTATGTAACACTCTGTAAATAAACTGCCAAATATTCAATAAAGAAATAAATCTGTAGATTTTTAGAATTCTCTTTTCCTTTTCTTCCTTTCAGCCTTCTAAGGCAGGGTCTCCTATAGACAGGGCAGTCACTGGGGTTGAACTCCTGCCCCAAGACGGGAATGTGGTACCAGCTTCCTGCTGAGAATTCTCTTTTTAAATTGCCTTCTCTAAGAATCATTCCAGACCCACTCAGTCAGAGAGACAGTAATATTGTTCAAAGCCACTTTTTGTTTTAACCCCAAACTCTATCACTTAATTTAACTATGTTTCATTGATCATATATCGTTTCCATATCTTAAAGTAAAACCTCTAAGTGTAAGACAGTTAGCTATGGGGTTTGACTGTGAAATGTTTGAAGAGAAGAGCTTCCAGAAGCCCCGGACACTTATTCCCAGGAAGGCACCAGGGAAGGTCTCAGGCCACAGAGGGAATCTGTATGTGGAAAGCCTGCCCTGTTTGGGGTTTACACACCTAATCCAGTTCTCAACACAGCTGGACGAGCTTTGTAACTTGTGCCAGTTCAGGTCTGAGGGACACAATAAGGCAAAGTGCAGAGCTGTGTGACTTCAGTCTGGAGCTGTGGTACTCATTACTCAGCATGGAGCTGACTCTATGACTGAACCTGTCCAGCTAGCAATGCTATCACCGCAAAGCTTCTCACTCTCACCATTGTCCAGAGGAGAAAACCGAGGCTCTCGAGGAAGTGAACTTGCCAGACAACTCAGTGGCTTCTGACTCCAAACCTCAGTCGTCCCCACTCACGGCTACCCCTGGCTCTAACGTCAGAATAAAGACAACATTGGAAGACTTGATGAGAAAAAATCACAAAAAGAAAGGCTGAAAGTGACAGCGCCACCAGTGACGAGGCCCAGTCACCAAAGGTCAGTGATCACCTGCAAAAGTACTATGAAAGAAGTAAAGCTTTACTCGAGAAGCCGCCACGAGACAAAACGCAAAGTCAGCACCTTCACTATCTTGGAGGCGGGGCTTGGCTTTTTAATTTTTCTGTAAGGCTGAAACTTTGTCTAAAAAACAAAATAATAATAACATCTACGTTGTTTCAAACATTTCAAAGAGAGAGAGAGGGGGGACATAACCTTCCATTGTGCAAATGCATTCCTTTTCTTTTTCATGAGTTCATGAATAATTTTGTCCGAAACTATGAATGTGCTTTTGGTAAGTCAGCATTTGCTGTGCTCCTGGGCGCTTGGCGCCTGGACACAGTAATTGGAGTCTCGTGCTGAGTCCCATGCAGGCCTTGCCTCGTTCCATTTCTCCCACTGGTACCCACCTTCCAAAGCAGATAAGAAGGTTGATCTGCAGCCCTGTGTTGTCCACCTAGCACCTCTCCATAGTGCTCAGTGAAAGCTGCTGTCAGTCCTTGCTCTCTCTATTCCTGGGGTGCTGGGATGAAGGCTGGGATCAGGAAACATGAAAACAAAACAAAACTCAGTCTTCACAGCTCCTTTTGTCTTAGCCAAGGGGGGGGGGAACAACTAAGTAACATATTTTAATTTTGTTGCTTA